>LUCG01307170.1:0-17463 GCA_001633085.1 Carthamus tinctorius
TATGATATAATATAGTATAATACATTATATTATAATATCATATAACTATATTATGATATAATACGATATCAACAATATACTACAAAATGATATCATATAATATAGTATAATATTTTACCCTTCAAAGTGTCTACATTCTTATTTTAGTTTGTTCCAAAATAAATGTATATTTTTATATTCCACCTCAACTATAAGTTGTAGAAAAGTTCTCTTTTCATTATTAAGGGTAAAAATGTTATTTAGAAAAAATGTAATGCTTACGTATTCTTAATGCTATGTGTCTTTTCTAATATGGACTTTTATTTTGGCATAAAGAGGCTATCATTTAAAGATTTTTTTTGGAAACAGATAGAAGGAAAACGCCCTTAAGACTAACGTTGTGTTTCCAAAACTTGTTTTACGATGGAAAGGAAAGGAAATGAGGGAAAGGGAGGAAAGTGAAAGAGACTCATGTTTTCGAAACTTTTTAAGAAGAGAAATGAAAGGAAGGAGAGAAAAATGATAAATTTTCTTCCAAAATATGGAAGGAAAAAAGGAAAGAAAATTAAAGCTAATTACTAAAATTATTAAAATTATAAAAGTGCCTAATTTTTGGTTATAAATGGCATATTTTTAAAGAGTATATTTATAAAAATGATATTTCTTTTTCTTTCTCTCATGTTTAAAAACATGAAAAAAAATTCTTTCTTTTTCTTTCCTTTCGAGAACACAAATGAAAAAAAATTATTTTCTTACTTTTCTTTTCTATTCATAATGGGACGTTTGGTTCACAGTTTTACCGGTGGAAAAATTTTGTCAAAAGAAGTTTGACTTACAAAAAATTGGAATGGACTTTGATTGACATGAATTGAAATGAAATTTGTTAAATGATTTTGGATATGCCTATTTGATTGGTAGAATGTATCTTTAGAATTTGAATGGATAAACAATATATGACCAAAATACCCCTTTTATAACTGTGGTCGTCGACCATGGTTCAAATCAATGGTCGTTGGAACAATGGTGGTCGACGATGGTTCAGATCGGTAGCGGTCAGTATGGTTCAGATCACTATGGTCAGTGGTGGTTCATATCAGTATCATTTCAATTCCTCCAGATTTAACCATAAGCCTTCGAACTTCGAACCAAAACGCCCCATAATCGTATTTTTATGTAAACCATAGGGACCAGACATGTAGTTTACTCAAAAGATAAAGGGGAAAGAAAAATGAAAGTTTGGAGATGGTTTTTGAAAACGTGATGATGGCCGAGTGACAAACAATCTGAAAATCGGGTAGAAAAATCTACACATGTCAGTGAGTTTTCAGTTCCACCGACTTCAAATTATGACAAAATCCCTATTGTTTTCTATACTCAAAGATTGAGACGAAGGTATGGCGGAGGTTATGATGGTCGCCGGTGGTTCGCCGGAGCTGTCGCCGGAGGAAGAAAGGCTGGTGATGAGAGACATTGCAATGGCAGGCGAAGCTCGAACTAAGGAAGGAGATACGTTTTGTTTGATTACTCAAAGGTAATGAATGAACTGATAGTTATCATGAATCGTGATCTTCTTCTGCTTCTAGGTTCTAATTCCCGTTCTTCACTAGCTTACTTAGTAAAAATGTTTGAATATTGTTGTATTAGATGATAATAAAATGTGGAGTCTCTTAATGATGCTATCGGCGGTGGCAATGAGGAAATAGGAAATTTGAATTGGGGAAAAGGAAAAGTTATAATCATTATGGTTGCAATTTTCATTTTTATTGCAATTTGCTGATCCTTGTTTTGATTTATGGTCTAATTTCGAGGTTTTGGGAGATTAGGGTTTTAGAATCCAATAGTGTGCTTGTCACCACAGAATTTGAGGCTTTTGTTTGGTTCAATTAGATGTTCATGTAGTTTAGTTCATGTTTAATTGGGGGTTGATCAGATGAATTTGTTACTTGATAGTAGTTACTTTGGATCTGTAGGAAATATTGTGAAATTTTAGTTTCCAAAGCTAATTATTGATGGACATGGTTTTCAGGTATAGCATTATCTTTCAACCATCAATGCATGGATTTAGATTGGGTGAAGTACTTCATCCATGAAGTTCTATGGTGTAAGATGTAATGTAATATCATATGTATCTATATGAATGGATATCACATCAATCTGATTTTTAGAACTTCAGGACATCCTCATGCTTAACTCTTAAGATAGCAATTTGGGACCATAAACATAAGAAATTCAGTTAAGCAGGATTTAAGATTTGGATCTTGGTGTTATAGGGCCTAAATGCCTAATATTAAAGAAAGAGGGAATCACTGTTGTTGAGAAGTTTATAAAGCAAGAATGTACAAATAAGGTAGAGGCCATAAATGGAATTTTCTTTAGCTTGTAATGCAATAAAAGGAGATGAGAACTGGGGAGAGTTTAGTCACAGTTGTAACTTGATTCAAGGCTTCTGAGTGCTTATGAGTTATGAAAGGATCATTGGTACGTATTGGTTAGCTGAAAAACTATAATACCTACCTGTGCATGACAAATGTTGATGATAGTAGCATCTATCCTGCAAGAGTTGGTTTGCGTGAATTTATATGAAGTGAACTGCAGGATCACTCTCTATGCTGGGTTGTTTGCATCATTTTATTTGTCAGAGAAGAGAGTAAAGTTGTTACTAGTCGACACTGGCACTGGACATGATATGGAAAGGACCTTTGAGACACCTGGACACATTGCACAAGATATATTGAGGCTGTACAAATCAGGAAGAGTTATAAGTTAAAAACTGATTAAAAAGTTCAGCAACAATGCTGGAGTTAGAAACAAGCATACATCAAAGCAATCGTGGAAAAATGATCGTTTTGTTATAAAGAAAGCCCTTGTTTCTAATAGTTGAATTTAACATTCTCCTGAATCTCTTGTTCTGAAGGTAGTTATCATGGAGGTGCGAATCCATGAAGGTGGTCTTGTGTCAAATTCAGGCACCATCCACCTGCCTTGGACAGGGTAACTAATCTCCCCCATGATGGCCGTGGGACGGGTATGTGGGGGTGCTCCAGAGGGTAGTGTATACTGAGTTTTGAGACTGGAAGAGATTTAGTCCACTCAGTGGCCTAACTATCTGGCATGTGGCTTCTTAGGTTAAGTGAAGATGTGCTTTACAGTATTTTCTTTACTTAGCTCCCCCCAAACCTAGTTCAGTTGTGAAATTGTGGTATATTAGCCACCTACTCAAGTAAATTTCAGTTTACGGGTGAAAACGCGAGATCTTTCATACAAACTTAACTTTTCCTTTGAGATTTTTTTGTTTTCTTTATCACGCTAAAGGCTAAACCCTTCAATATGAATTTTCATTCTTTTTCTATTTTTTCTATTTCCATCTTCATTTCTTTGAATTTACTTGATTTTGTTTCTCTCCTTTAGTCACATGTTGGTTCATGAACTCATGTATCCCCTTCGTCATTGCTTTCAGATTTCGATATTGACCATTGGACTTTGATTAGCCTCGAATTCCTTTCATCGTTTGTTATTTCTCTTTGTGTTCTTAATGTTGTTTTCTATTAACATTTTGCCATTTGTGCTATTTACATGCTGCAATTCTTTTATTTGCTTTTTTGTTACCTCTCTAACTTAGAGAGTCCCTTAACTTAAATATGACCGCATAACCATATTGATTTTACACAATTGCCTGTTAGAAGGCTTGAAGCCTCTAGAATATAAGTTGGGCTTTGCTATGGAGTCAAGTGCACTTGGTCTAATGTAAATCTTATTGGCATTTTTGAAACTGCATTCGGTCATTGAAGTTATGGATTGTCAAAAGTGACTAATCTGGATTGTCGGATTTTAGAATTCAATAGCAACACATGATATTTTGAATGTTCTTGATAAACCAAACCAAACTATCTAGTTTATCCCTCCCGGGGGTGGGGTTTAGGGGTGGGATATAACAGACTTGGTCTCTACCTCGAGGAGTGGAGCGGTTGCTTCAGTGAAGACCATGGACTTCTGAATGATGTGTGAGAGAAATAAAAACCTGTCCAAAGAAGTATGAAAAATTCTGGAAAACAAGGAAAGGAAATTGAAACAGAGGAATTTGTGGCAAGAAAAGAAGGTACTCCAAAATTTGGAAAGTAAGAGTGTAAGACTAGTTAAAAGCAAAAAAACACCACAAAAATAAGATGCAACCACACAGAACATAACAAAAGAAACTAAATGGCGTCCAATCTATCTTATGCACTCCGGTAATCTATTTGCCAGCTCCCTGACCCTGCTCCCCTAGCTAGGCCACCAGCTGCCTTCCTTCTGTCTGTCTAAGCTATCTACAGGTCCCTCCGGATAATTGGCCTAGAACCCCATTTCACTTGCTGTTCTTATTGTTTGGATGTGGTACACAGAAGATTCTATAGAAAATTTATCTTGGACTAGAGACGTGTATCATAATATTATGACTCCCTCATCTTAAAGAAACGAATACACTTCATGTTTGATGCTAGAATCATTTATTAACCAAGTGTGTTAGAGTCCCACAACGGCTAGACTTGGACCAAATCTTCACTATATATGTTGGAACTTCCCTTCTCTCCTCAAGGGCTCTTTTGAAGATTACTTATGGGGGTTCCACATATTCTAACATATGTCAGAGCCAAGGTCTACCACTCTAGGGACTGACACGATGAGTAGGGCAATCTATACTCGCTCCTGGCCCTAACCCTCTCGACACTCTAGGACAATACGTGTCTGTCTAGCCTTTGTTGGAGGGGGCGTGTTAGAGTCCCACATCGGCTAGACTTGGACCAAATCTTCACTATATATGTTGGNGCAAGGGCTCTTTTGGAGATTAGTTATGGGGGTTCCAGATATTCTAACAAAGTGCAAACACAGTATGGTTTTGTTGCTAACATTTCTATTAATTTGAAGCACCTATGACGATGTTTAATGTGGTATCATGAGAAAGATAAAAGAGCTAAACTTTAGTAAAGGAAGGTTTATGGGAGAAATCATACTTTATTGGGAGAATTTATAAATCGTAACAATATTAAAGCCAAGAATCAACCTGTTTGGTACTTGATAATTCAAAGTTTAAATGTCCTATCACTTCCTCCATCTCATGGAAATAACAAAACTTTCCATTTTTCGATGTTCCATACTAATACAATAATCGGGAAAACTGACAAGCTTAAATTATCTATCTGCCCCATACTCGACATCGCCAAACATGTGCGACAGTCAATTGTTGAATTTCCATGAGATGGAGGGACTGTTACTTTTACTTATAGTTTTTGAAATTCAAACCTTCTGAGGTTTAAATTAGAGTTGACATGAATGATTCTATTCTTTCTACTTTGAAGTGTTTTATTGTTGTAATACATTGTCATAGTGTAGTGTAATACACTAATTGTAATTCTAATTTATACAGTCTGTTTTTAACCTTTTCAAAATTATGAAATACTATAGGCTGTGGGCAGTAGGCCTGAACAAAAAACAATCTATGTGAATGCAAATTCATTCTCTCATAAACACAGCACACGCTCATGGCAGCTCTGTCAGGCTATAGTTGCTGTAATGCTGCTCTTCTAAGATAATTTATTCGACTATTTAGGCAAATGCTAAGTAATTTTAGATGTATCGAGTGTTAATTTTTTTGGATTGAGATTAGTAAAATTGGGGGTGGCTGGTATTGTAAACTATAGTATCCCCTCCAAAACGTTACACCCCAACATACAGACAATCCTGAAGATCACCTGAAAGATTGCATAAATACTGTTAAAATGCCCTGATAGTTCCTCCATCTCATGAAAATAAAATAAAAACTTCCTATTATTTTGGATGTCCAATACCAATTGCAATATCTCTTTCTTGTTTTTGGAAATTCACAAGCTAAAGTTACCTAATTGCAGCAATGCCATCATTATGAAGTATGCATGGTGTTGATTTTTGTTGACAATAATTACTTTAGTTGGAAATTTTGATCCATTTAGAACACCTTTTTCCATAATATATTACAGTTAATGTAGCATTGCACCCTATATCTGTTGTAATTATAAATTATGAGTTCATGATGAGCCATTGGTAGTAGACTCCTGTCTCCTAATAACTTCCCACCATGGTATTTAACTGTTTGGAGTTTATTTGGGCTAGTTTTTTTGCTTTGGGCTTGGGGCATTGCTAAGGGTATATGAGCCTAGGTTTTGTTTTTTGGATTGCCTCTTGGCTTGTTCTCTTTAGGTCAAATGAAGACTACAAGAGTTTAATTACATGGTTTGTAACATCCATTTCCATGTCTATGGTGACTATTAATAATGAGTCTCTAATAAACCATTGGCAATGGGCTACTTATCACTTCCCACCATGGCATAGTTTTTTGGAGGCTGTTTAGGGCTTTAGACACATCTGTTTTCGGCTTGGGGCACCATAGTGCTACATTTTTGGTTGACAGTAAAAAACCTTTACTAATATGTATATGGGGTCACTTGAAATTTTCAGGAGATAGCATATAGTTTTATTAGTCACCCCGTCAAAAAGAAAAAAGAAAAAAGAAAATAAAGAATCTGCTTATGCTTTTGAAAATTCAGTCTGATTTCAAGTTTCAAAAAACTAACGTGGTTGTTGACTTGTTTCTAGTGCTTTTTGCTTCAAATCTTTTTTATTATTGTAATACATTGTCATAGTTTGATGTAAGACTTGGTTTCCTAATATACAAGCAAACCTGTTCTTTTGATTTTTTAAGTTATAAAAATAATATATCGACACCCAAAAGCATAATGTGGACCTCTTTTAGACGCAGGGCTTATTGTATTTTCTTGCAAGGGAGAGAGTAATTAAATTGGCTGTGGTGGGGTTATAAATTAACCCTGCCTCTTCAAAGATTTACACCCTTTGAGAGACGATCTTTGAAATTGGCACAAAAATCTTCGTCAAATTTACGCATGTCAGGGAGTGAAGGCATGACGGATATTTTGACAAAGGATGTTAGTTTGATGGAGCTTTCGCCAAAGGAAGAAAAACGAGTGATATCAGGTTCTACAAGGGAAGCCGAAGCTCAAGCCAAAGAAGGCGATACCTTTTATTTAATTTCTTGGAGGTAATCGCAATACATATAAATCTGTTGTGAATCCTGTGTCGTTTACTACATGTATAGACTTCTTGAGATAGCGATTGAATTTGTTGATCCTTCTCCAGTAGAATGTAGATGTTCTAAAAAGTTAGGGTTTTAGTATACATCTCTTGAGCTCTTTTACTACATACAAACTCCTTGATGATGATTGAATTTCTTGATTCATTTACATTAGAATGTAGAGGTTCTAAAAGAATTAGGGTTTTAGTATCCAGTTCTCAGTGAGAAATCTCGGGAAAATGAAAAATTCAAATCCTAGGAATCGAATCAGGAATTGCAGTCTTTTATGTGTTTCAGCTTGATGCTCAGGAAGTTTCTTCCATAATCCACGTGTAAGTGGGTTTCCATTTCCATATGTTGCAGTTGTGTGTTGATTTCAGGAAGAAGTGCAAAGTAGGTAGTTTCTAAAGCCTTAGATGACAAATTTAACATCATCTTTCAATCATCGATAAAGGTCATTGGATGTGGTGAAGTACTTCACATGTGATTTTGTATGGTATGAAATCTAATATGATGTAGATTTATAAGATTGTATTTTAGATCAATTGTAAATTTTGTAACCTCATGGTATCAACATTCAATGGTAATTCCTAAGATAGCAATTTAGTGGAATTGAGGAACATGTTAATTAGGAACTAAGAATTGGAACTTGCTTAAAGGGTCCAGTATATCAAGGAAAGAGGGAATTATATATATTGATGAGTTACTAAAGCAAGGATGTACCGGTAGAGTTGGTATAGACGTGCATTAATGAAGATCTCTCTAGATTTTTTTATGTTGCAATTTGTATGCAAGATGAGAATTAAGAAAAGTTTGTTATAGGTGGAACTTAAATCCAGGCTTCAAAGTGCTTGTGAGAGAATCACAAGTATTTATTAGTTAGTGTAATCTTTGCTACATGTGTGCGGGTACTCATTACGTGGCTGCTGATGCCATTCAATTTTAAATAGTCCCAACTTATATATATACACACAAAATGTCACTAATAGACGAACCACCAATTTCAAAGAGTATGTTGTTTCCATGAATCTCGAGACGAATCCATTTTGTTAGAGCATTTGAGTTAGTGGTTCAGCATTACCTGTTGTGAAAAGCACAACATGTTCTTTTATGTTCTCCTTTTTCTTCTGTGGTGAACCAAAGCATCTTCTTAAGATGTAAAAAAGTTTGTTTGAGATGTATTTTTATCTTCATTACCGAGAAAAACAATGCTTCTTGTTATTTAAAAAGCATATCATTCACCAGTGAAGGTAGATTCAAGATATCAAAATTTGGAAGGACAAATCTTCAAAATAAAATATGGGAAGAACCATAGTTGTCTGCGAATCCATCCTACTATCTCAATTCGCCTTTATATTTTTTCCCTTGATAGCATTGTGACTAGCAGTGCTCAATTGTATCATTTTCTGTTTCATGCTTATTCTTTGCTTCAATTGGCATATGTTCATTCAATTACTTCATTAGTAAAGTGTAAGTTGGAATACTAATCATATTTATATTGATTGCTGACAGATGGTGGCGAATTTGGTCTGCATTTGTTAATCATACACCAACAATTAGTACAAACGAGGGATCATCTTTGGAGCATCAGAGTTCAGCCACAAGAACTTTGAAGAGACCACCAAGCATTGACAACTCTGATTTGATCTGTGAATCATCATCTGATAATTCAACTATCGAGATCTATGATACATTAGTAGAGGGCACTGATTACATATTGGTCCCAGAAGAAATCTGGAATCAATTTTATGCATGGTGAGTTTTAACTTGCATGAGTGCTTTCTCTTTCAATGCCATTTTATTATCTGATGATTATGTAGGTGCATTTGGAAAAGGAAGGTTAGATATTTTCATTCCAAGGGTAGATGTTGACTCTACTGGAATTACCAGAGCTGTTTTAGCTTGGGATTCTAGTCTTCTAATGTACATATAAATAATAGCAGTATAAACTATAGTTTATCCCATTGAAATTTAGGACAAGAAGATATTTAAAAAATGTTTTCTTCAAAATGAGATCTTTAATACACTGGTGATGACTGGAAAATTTTACCAAGAAGATTAATGTAAGAGGTGAAGCAGTCAATAGAGATTACAACAATGGGATTTTAGAAGGTGACTTGACTGCAAGGCATATTAGTTTAACTTTTTGCCATTATTTTTATTATATCTTTGGGTATTTGTTGTTCCTAGAAGTTGTCTTATTCAAGTAAGTAGTACTACACTACTGGTACTAAAAAGGATTCTACATTTGCAGCTTCTGCTATTGCTTTTAAAGTAAGTTGGGGATATTCTGGTGGCTTGCCGTCAGTATTTTCTTCTGATGGGTTGAGATCTTCTCTCCCATGGATCTCTTCACCATCTACATCAGAGGACTAGCCAAAGTTTGATAAGTAACTCCTATGAATTCACATTTTCATAGACTTCAATGTAAAGCTTGCAATACATACAATCACCTGAATGAATCCTAGTATATGACTAGCATGTGTAATAGAACTCGTAATGTGCTTCTGTGACCATTTTTGTGGAACCATTGACAAATTAAGTTTACTAAAATTTACGGATGAATCCATGCTTGAAATCATTGCTTATCAGATAAATAGGATGCCTGCGACCTATTCCTAGCAAGTGATTAACCATATGGAAGACATATATTCAGCTACTTCAGTCATTGGCTCACTGCATAAAGCCATAGGTACAACAATTCACTGTACATAAAGAGAACTCGTGTCCAGTTTGTTTGCAATAACTAAACTACATTACTAAGGCTATGTTCATAAGGCTGTTGTTGCATCCTGTCTGTGTCAGATGGGGGTACTTCACCTGCGAAATTCCTGCTCTTTGTTTTACAAAATAGAAGTAGGTACATCCATAATAGTTATGAAATTGCTTGCCTTTATTAGACTTATAGCCATCTAATGGTGGCTTCTTTGTTTCCAAAGATATGGTTCAGTGTGCTACTGTGCTGGAATTAATTTTCAAACGAAAATGATACCTAGATCCATATAAGTCTTTTGCACGGAATATACATATGAGGAGTCATAGTAGTGACTTATTGGCTGTAGGTATGGTGGTGGTCCTGCATTGGCTCGAAAAGTTATAACTCGTGGCTCATCACAAACAGAATTGACCGTAGAAGTTCATCCTTTACGCCTTCAACTGCATGTAATATCAAGGGCCGAGCAGTATGTCATACGAATGAGTAGAAAGGTACAAGTGTCTTCATCATATGATAACCAGTTCCTGCATTTTTGGAATAATTCCTCCCATTTCGCTTTCTGAAAAGATGTTGCAATTCTGGTTTTGAGAAACATCACAAAATGTATCATCTTTCTGGACAGGAAACGATTGGAGCACTACACAGGAAGGCTTGTGAGATCTTGGATCTTAATTCAGATAAAGTAGAGGATGTTCTATATGGATCTTTCACTTTTGCTTATACTTGGTATAATTGCCGCCCTAATTTTTTCATGTTTTTTCTTGCACTCTGGTAGGTACATATTTGGGATTATTATGGCTGTCGGAAACATATTTTGTTGAATGACCTAGATAAAACGCTTGATGATGCTAACATACAAATGGATCAGGATGTGAGTTACTTCTCCTGTGGAACTTAAACTCTTTCTTGAACCACTAACTTTTAGCTTAAATTTATTTCACATTAATGTGTCATCAATAGCATGCGAGTCGTACAGAATTCTAATGTTATTTTTACACGGCATGTTTTGATGGTTTTTGTTTCTGTATGTGAACATGCTGGATACAGATTCTAGTGGAAGTCATTGATCAAGGTGGTGGCTACCCAAGTGTTGTTCAAGAAAATGGCTCTGCAAAGAACGTCCCCTTAGCAGTTGTCGAGCCGTCTAGGATGAACCATTCAATTACAGAAGGGTCCTCTGCAGACAAGGTTTTGTCTAGAAACTCAGAGTTGTCACAATTTCAAAACTTGTCTTTTTCAACGAGAGATTCAGACAGGGCACCAACGTCTCTTGGTGTTAGTACAAGGGGTGCTTGTGTTGGTCTAATTGGGTTGCTGAATTTTGGAAACACCTGCTTCATGAATAGTGCAATACAGTGCCTAGTTCATACACCTGAATTTGCTAGCTATTTCCGTGGAGATTTTTATCAAGAGATAAACTGGCATAACCCTCTAGGCATGGAGGTAAGTCTCTATTCTAAACCAAAAGATGTTACAGAAGCTACAGAGCTATGTAAAGTTTCCATGTTAACATAGAGATGAGATACTGAATCTCAATCTTGTCGTTGCTTCTAACTTTTGGCTCTAACAGTGTTATTTTTAGTGGCAATTGTCAACCATTGTTGTGTTTAAGGGTCTTTGTTGGTAAAGGTCCATTTGAGTTCAATGATTTTGCCACATGATCACTTGAGACTTGTTTAATATCTTGAAAAATGAGACAAGCATTGAAGCTAATCGACCAAACTCACAAGCAATGATCCTAAAGTAATGCCAAATGAACTGTCATCCAATGTTCTGCAAATCTAACTGTTTATGGATAGTTGATCCTAAAGTAATGCCAAATGAACTTTCATCCAATGTTCTGCAAATCTAACTGTTTATAAATAGTTTTATGGCAGCTGCCGAAAAGCTCATCTTGTTTCTCCAACATATTTGCCTATTTAGGAGATGTAGTACTTGTCTACCTGTTATCCCTGTGTTCCTAATGTTCATGCTTTTTTTCTCCCACACAAAATGAAACCTCTAGGCCGTCGCTGTTAACTTACTGTGTGATATTTTGTTATATCCTCTCTTTGATTCTTCTGATACTCTTATATGTATCCTTTATGACAGTTGAAACTCTTCATGCGTGCTCTTTTTTCATTGCAATTTAACATACTGTTTCCTTTTCTTTGTTGAACAAATAAACTTGTTGCTCTTCATGTAACGACAGTAGTCACCCTGTAATACTAAGGTCAAATCGATCTGCCACTGGCGTTCTACGTTTGAATGCAAGTTAGAACAGGTTATACCACTGATAGATTTCAAGCTTCAATGCTCATTCTTATCATGGGAAAAACCATTCTTGTGCAAATTCATAGCGGAAACAAGTCTCTCTGGTATTTCCAAAGGGTAGACTTACCATGCTGGGATTTGTTTGCATAAACATAAACTGTCATATATTGTTGAGGAACTGGATATTGCTTTTACCTTAACAATTTAGGTGTCTACTGGAAATTTACAGTAGTATCCAATATATATCGATTTTGCAAGAGGATTGTCCTTTTAGGGTAAATTTTTGAACACTTGACATGTAGGGTGAGCTAGCTATAGCATTTGGTGAGTTGCTTAGGAAGTTGTGGGCACCAGGCCGAGCTCCATTTGCTCCTCGGACATTCAAAGCAAAGCTTGCTCGCTTCGCACCACAATTTGGTGGACACAATCAGCATGATTCTCAGGTTTGTTTCAGTACGTTGAACTTTCATGACTTCATGTTGATACATTGGATGAAAAATATGTTCCTTTTCGGTTCAGGAACTTCTTGCATTTTTGCTCGACGGACTTCATGAAGATCTGAACCGTGTCAAGCAGAAGCCTTATATCAAGTCCAGAGATGCCGATGGTCGACCTGATGAAGAAGTCGCTGATGAGTATTGGTCAAACCACATTGCTCGTAACGATTCGATCATTGTGGATGTCTGCCAAGTAAGTATCATTTTTAAATTTTCGTGGCATCTGTTGGTTTTTAGTTTCTGCAAATTTTCATATGTTTCCGCTGCCTCACCAGGCCTTGTTGACCTTCTGCCCCTTAATGTTATGGTATGGTTGAAGTAGAAGCCACCAAACATAGGAGTATGGTTGAAGAAGGATACAGCCGAAGGGGTACAGTTTACTTAGACTGTAGTGATACATTTAAGTGACAACTTCCGTTGCTTAACCATAGGGTATGATATATATATATATATATATATATTTGCTTGTAAACCGTATGGGTATGGTTGGCGTTTCTTCACTGTCTCTTTTTCCCTTGAATTGGCTCGAGGTTCTTTGATTGTTGTTCATATCATCCTCAACTCTGCAGTAATCCTGAAACACTGCGCAACCATGGCTCGTATTAGCAGTTCGATCATGACATGTATACCTTGTCTGTATTTATAAGGGTTTCTTTTATTGGACAAGGCCTCAAATCCTAAACCCTTATGTATCATGGAAGGTTTCATCTTTTAATATAAATGAATCAGCACCCTGTGTTTGACATGATTTTAAGCCCTCAGTCTTTGCAATATCATGTGTTATGGAGGTTACCATCTTCTAATGAAATTGGGTATGATTGGTTGGACCTTGCCTTTCACTTGGATATTTCTCGTCTTTTGACAGTTGTGAGGATTTTGAAACCACTAGTTATTTTACATCATATGGCTCTGGTTACCACACTTGTAAGGATTTTGAAACCACACTTGAGAGCACAAGTCATGGTTTTTTCTTCTATGACTTGGTTTACGTTCATTCTTTTACTTTGTAAAATATGTCAACTAAAACTTTCATCAAGAAAACATGTTGTGGATGACTATGGAGCTCACATCCGTTAGTAGCAAACAGGAAGTGATGGGGTTTTTTCCTTGGCGATGACCGGTTGACAGATTAGAAGGAGATGCTTAGCATCGAAAGTTCTGCTTTCTCCTTATCACGAGTTTAGATTAATGGAAGCGTATGCTTAATCTTGTATGCAGATATAGCGTTTACTTCTTTGCTAATAGCTGTAAAGATATGTTTTAAATCATTTTCTTCTATTTTCCATTTGACAGGGCCAGTACAAATCAACTTTAATCTGTCCTGTATGTGATAAGATCTCCGTTACATTTGATCCGTTCATGTATCTCTCCTTGCCGCTTCAATCCGCCACTCCTCGTACAATGACGGTGACTGTTTTTAGCTGTGATGGGAGCGTGATACCTGCTACGTGCACAGTGACTGTACCAAAAGAAGGACGTTGCAGAGACCTGATCGAAGCACTTAGCAGAGCTTGTTCTTTAAAACAAAACGAAAAGATTTTGCTCGCGCAGGTGAATGCCAATATTATCATTTGTTACTGATTATGAGAACATGTGAATGATTATCGAGTTATATACTTGCATTACTGAGTTAAAAAAAAACACTCATCTTAACAGGTACAAGGCCACTTGATTCACCAGTTTTTGGAAGACCCTCTCATGTCATTATCTGTCTTAAAGGATGATGATCATCTTACTGCCTACAAGATTCCGAAGTTAATGACAAACACTAGATATCTCCAGTTGGTCCACCGTCGTGAAGGGCTGTAAGTTCCTCTTGATACACAACTAATATACCGCTGATTGTTGTTACTCCGTCTAAAAATAAGTGAACACCTTCAAAAATAGATGGTTAAATTACTGAAATTTTCAATTCTACCCATAGTTTTTATGACAGATATATTTAAGGCTTGATGGCATTTGCATAAAAGGGTAAAATTGTCATTTGGTTGATTAAAAAGTGTAATAGTTATTCATTTTTAAAGCTCTCTAGTTTTCTTATTCTGGAGTCTGGACATATATTTTGGGACGGAGGGAGTAGTAAACTACTATTCATTGTAATGATAAAATTTAGCCTTCTATTTATCATCTGACCATATCAACTATGAAATAGAACAAAACGTGGTTATCTTTTTTCCCTGAGAACAGTATCAGCCTTGATGTTCTCAAGCCAACACACCTTTTGTTCTTGTAATTCTAGGTTGAGAGCATGAGATTTACCAATGAGAGAAATAAATAGAATGATGTCTTCATATGAATGTGAAGAGACAATGTGACCATTTTGGAAGGATAATACGTTATACGTACTTCTAGAAAGACTAAATGCTTTTTCTTTGCTCACTTTTTAGGGTGAAAATATAGTTCTTGAACATGTATGTACTTTTTCTAGAAAAACTATTCCTATAGACTATAGTTAATAGTTATACAGAAAGGTTTCTAGGAACACATTGAGGTTTTGACATCTGTTTTAAAACTTAAAACTTTTTGTAACTGCGATTAATGTTATGTAGTAATTTTTCGATATCAAACTGGAATAGACCAACTCTGACCTAACGAAATCCAACCCGCATTGTTTTACCCGTTGGGTAGGGTGGGTTGGATCTGGATTTCTTATTTTGGCTGAAACCAACACAACCCACATAAGTTTGCAGCACTAGTGTATGCAACTTGGTTGGTGTTCCTATATTTGAAGAGTTCCCCTTTCTTTTTAATATTTGTTTTTACTTTACTTTTGCTTTTGTTACTGTTTATATGTAAACACTCTTCAATAGTTTATGGACCTTCTTCTCAACATTTCCTTTCATTTTCTGTTTTTAGGGAAACCAGCAAAGCTCGGAGCACCACAATGTGGAAGCCTTATGGAACACCACTCGTTTTTCCGGTTTCTAGTGATGCAACCATTACAAGAGGTGATATACAGCTGATAGCTCACACAATGCTCTCCCCCATGCTCAAACATCAGAAATCTGATACGAATACATCATCAGTAGCATCAAATCCACCTTCTGTCAACAACGGTAACGGAGCATATTCACCTCCTAAGGAAAACGGTGATTCATTACTAAAAATTCCGATAAAGTTGGTTGATGGAAACAACAACCCTATTGATATTTCGGTTGGAGAAGAGAGAACCATAAGATTGTCCTCATCTTCTGTGTCAGTACTACTTTATATTGATTGGTCGCCGGAACTCTTAAAGAAATACGAGACACATTACCTAGAAAACTTGCCAGAAGTTTTCAAGAGTGGGCATGGAACAAAGAAAGCTCGTATCGAACCCCTGTCTTTGTACTCCTGCTTAGAAGCGTTCTTACGTGAGGAGCCATTAGTGCCTGAAGACATGTGGTTAGTTTCTTGCTCTCAGATTATTTATTACTCCCTCGGCCCGATAGGTGTAAACATTTCTTTTAGTTGTCCTAAAATAAGTGTCCAATTTCAAAAGTAATTGTCTACTTACCAATTCTACCCTTATTTATGAAATGGAGGGTAAATTGTCATTTAGTCCTAACATTCTTAAATAACTAAATAAGTGTCCGCATTTCTATTTTAGTTTGTCGTTGTCCTAAAATAAGTGTCTACTTTCCAATTCTACCCTTAATTATGAGATGGAGAATTGATTACTCCTTTTATTATTAAGGATAACATTTGTCATTTAGTTGATTAAAAAGTTCAATAAGTACATGTTTCTAAAATTGTGCCTTTTTTCATTGTGGACATTTATTTTGGGTAGACACTTACTTTTGAAAATGGACACGTATTATTAAGGGTAGAATTGAAAATTAGACTCTTATTCTCATTTCTATTCTCAAGCATTCTCATTCTCATCATTCTTATTTCCAATCGCGGAAACGAACCAAGTGCCCCCTACGTAGATGGTAGCGGCTTGGATCCACAAAGATTCCTTTATGTGTTTTCTATTGAAGGGTATTTTAAATATCTGACAAATAGTCGAAAGATTTTAAATATATTATGTATCAAATCAAACAATCTCCTTGGGAAGTGGTCATTCTCGTCCTCGTCCTCTAAACGTAGTTCAACGTTTTTTATTATGTTAGCCATTCGTTAGTATCTTTAGTTTTTGTTTATTTATTAATTTATCTCCTGATTCTCTATGTGCTATTGGTGAAGGTACTGCCCTCAATGCAAAGAGCAAAGGCAAGCAAGTAAAAAGTTGGATCTTTGGAGGCTTCCTGAGGTGCTCGTGATCCATTTAAAAAGGTTCTCGTATAGCAGGAATGTGAAAAATAAACTAGAAACATTTGTCAACTTCCCTCTTCGTGACTTTGACTTGACAAAATATGTCGCTAACAAAAACAACTCTCAACCTCAAGTATATGAACTTTACGCCTCGGCCAATCACTATGGCAACATGGGAAGTGGGCATTACACTGCACATGTCAAGGTTTGCTCGTTACCTCACATTATTACGATTCTTACCTATCTTATAACATCATGATCTATTCCTAGGGTAAAATCTTGCAAATTTCTGCTAGTTTATGAGTTCCCTTTGTTGATCATATGATATCTGTGAGCAATATACTGCCTCCATCCCAAAAGTAAATGTTCACAAAGAAAAAGTTACACAATTTAGAAATGGACTAAATGACAATTTCACCGTTGATAACAGAGGGAGCAATGGCTTTTCTTCATCTCATAATTAAGGGTGGAATCGGAAAGTAGGTACTTCTGAAAGCGGACACTTATTTCGGGACAAACTAAAATAAAAATGTAGACGCCTTCTTTTTAGGTGGAGGAGTACATCAATTCCATTTCAGGGTGTATTGGGAATTGCTACTTTTCTCATGTGTCTCATTTTTTATTTTTCTACTTTACGAGCCCAGGGTCTTCATAGAAACAGTCTCTATTTCTTCGAGGTAGAG
>LUCG01307171.1:0-14713 GCA_001633085.1 Carthamus tinctorius
AGATGTGTGGCTGAGATTCGTCCTCACGTTCACAACCAAAATTGAGTTCACATTTGAACTTGAACCTATATATATAATTATAAACATAGTTTTTGAAATGAGTATACCTTTTAATTATTCATATGAAAAAAATTTATTCCCAATAATCACATTTTAATATTTCTATGATATAATAAAAAATAAAGCTGTAAATCTAATAAATTATACCTGTTTTGAAAAATAGACATTTACTTTAAAACAATCTTTAAATAAAACTATAAATAAATAGTTTGAAATGAAAAATAACAAAAAAGTAAAGTTTAAAAGAATTGTTTTAGGAAAAAAAAAAAGTTTGTTGAATCTTTATTTTATTTTTTTTAAGTTTGCTAAACTAGAAGTCGACCAAAATTTATCGAAATCTTCAAAATTGTTTGATTATACTATAATATTTATAACAATAGTAATATAATAATTATTGAAATTTTTTTAAAAAACAAACATAATATTACATATAATCATATTTATAGAGTTTTGAGAAAATTCCAATTCAACCGGTATTAAAAAAAAACCTTACATATTTGATCCAAACCATTTTAATTCATCATCCAATTCACCTAATATCAAATGGAATCACTTTGATGAAATCATGAACTAACACCATGGAATAGGAATCACTTTTCCCTTTGAAAAATGAAACTCAATGTCTAAATAAAGTGATCATTGTTTATATTCCATTCCCTTTTGGTAACTCTATCATAACATCTAATTCCCATTTGGAATCCCATTCTTTACTCCTTTATTCCCTAATAAGACCCTTTTACCCTTTACCTCTCACTTCCATCCATAAAATATCAACCACTCTAAACATGTTTTACAATCTTATTCGAGTTTTGGGCGAAAACATCTTTCAAAGTAAATCATCACAAAAACCGTATTCGTTGTGACTTGTGATATCTTCTTTTAGTATTTCTACTTTTTCTTCTTTCAGTTTCTTGGTAGTAGAGAAGCAAAATGGGGATGGCGATATCAAGGTTGATCAAGATGTTGTTTGCAAAGAAGGAAATGAGGATTTTGATGGTAGGACTCGATGCTGCAGGCAAAACCACCATTTTGTACAAGCTTAAACTTGGAGAGATTGTTACCACCATTCCAACAATTGGTACCTATGATTCTCATCTTCACATGCTTTTAAAATTTAAGCCGTTAGAATACGTTTGCATGATATTTAGCAAAATGAAACCAGGTTTTAATGTGGAGACTGTCGAATACAAGGATGTTAGCTTCACTGTCTGGGATGTCGGAGGACAAGACAAGGTAATCAAAATCAATGGTATTTGTATGCTGTACCCCTTCCTTCATAAATTATAACCTTAATTATTAGATAGATAAATTCATTAATCTATCTATTATTAAGGGTAAAATTGTCATTTAGTTAATTAAAAAATGTAATAATCACATATTTTTAAAAGTGTATGCCTTTTACTTCATAAACATTTATTTATCAAGGAAGTATGTGCTAAAACATAATTCAATGACCATTTGAATCGGTTAATTAGTGATTGTGATTGTGTTTGTGAAGATTCGACCCCTGTGGAGGCACTACTTTCAAAACACACAAGGGCTTATTTTCGTGGTTGACAGCAACGATCGAGACAGAATTACAGAAGCTAGAGATGAGCTTCACCGCATGCTCAACGAGGTGTGTATTGTCTCTTTACCATCAATTAATCATTTTCAACAAATTCAAAACATTATTTTGTTTAATTGACCAGGATGCGCTTCGCGAAGCCACAATACTCGTGTTTGCCAATAAACAAGACCTCCCGAATGCAATGAAAGTTTCTGAACTCACTGATAAACTTGGCCTCCATTCCCTACGCCATCGTCGTTGGTATATTATGATTTTCTCCCTCGATCTTTTCATCTTTCAAACGTCTCTACTATAAATTTAGTCAATAATGGAATCATTCTTATGGTCTTAAAATTGATACTTTTACAATATCAGAGGAATGATTGATAACATGTATGCACAAAATACACTTGTATTTGCTACTTCATTTGTCTCAAAATAAAAATCCACATTTATAGTTTAGTTTGCCTAAATAAAATGTCTACTTTTAATTATGAGATTGAAAAATCAATTACTCTTTTTATTATTAAGAGTAAAATTGTTATTGTAATAAAATTGTATCTTTTTAATAAAACTGAACCAGTAAGCAATTAATTACAGGTATATACAGAGTACATGTGCAACATCAGGTGAAGGACTATACGAAGGTCTTGATTGGTTGTCCAACAACATCTCTACTAAGGCAAGTAATAATATAAATAGTTAAATACATAGAAGGAGGATCAAACGATAATGCTAATTATTTAAGAAAATACAAAAGCAGTTAAATCACATGCAAAATCATATGTGATTTTACATTAAAAAGATTGTACGGGAGACTTTAGCCATGTCTTCTGGTCATGGGGCAAAGTCGCATGAATCGCGTATGATTTTGTGCGTGATGTTAGCGTAAAATTACATATGGTTCGACCATTTTATTATTATTTTAAATATGTATCGTTATCGTTTGAATCAACTTTGTATACATAATAATATAAATCTAAAATTTTTATGATATTTACAAATTTACCACATAACTTTATTCTTTTACAAGTTGCCATGTTTCTTAAAAAGATTTTTAAACATCCTGCCATTGATGTGAATTGTTTAGGATCTTTTTCTTGAAAATTATAAAAAGACTGTTAAACTTATATGGTTTTTTTTCATTTGCATACCCTTCTAAAAAAGATTTATAAATAATATGTTTATAGTTTAATAACCATATCCCTTTGCATATCTTTTGTATTCACTTGGCGAGGATGATGACTTTGTCGAATCTTCCTGCTTAATTTGTATGTCGTTTTGCTGTTCACAAAAAAGATTTCCCTGAAATAATAATCTGGACCATGTAGATTTTAAGACAATTTATGTATCCTCCAAGTACTAACTCCTCTACCACAACACCTTGGACTCCAGTTAAACATTTAAGTTATATTAAAACTCTAAAAACACTTCTTTAATATCTAATATTGCTACATACAATAAATTATTAAACAATCTTTAAATAACATATAAAAAGGTTCATTTAAAATCATTTTGATAAACTTTTTGAATGTGGTTTTATATGCAGGGATAAGTCTTGACTCATGTGCCCATTTCAATAAAGTTGCTTACCTACTCATTTTCTTTGTACAAGTATGTGACATATGTGAAACCATTTCATCTATCTGCATTGTATGGTTGTAATTCTATCCACTAAAAGCTTGTACTTTATGTTTTATGGTAAATAGTAAACTTGTAATATTTTGAATTGAAAAACACTGAGTGTGAAAATATATGGAATTCATTAGATTACTTTTTAAAACAGCTATTAAGGAGTTGACAGGTGTTTTAACAAACATAGAAGAAAAAGTATTCCAAGCTTAGCTGATGTGGGCTCGAACATACCCCTCCAACACAGGTAAATGGTAAATTTTGACTATGATATCATGTAACAATATGTGGAACCTTATTACATTATTCTAGAGAAGAACGAGAGTTCCAGTATACATTGAAAAAAAGTGTCCCAAGTGTAATCCATATAGGATACTATTAAGACTGTATTCTTGAAAAGCTTTTTTAAGAAATAGAAAAAAAAATGAGGGAAATGTAGGAAAAACATGTATTTATGAAGTCTAAACTTTTTAAAAGGGAAATGAAAGGAATCTTGTGGGAAATATTACAAAACGTGGATAGAACATGAGGGAAAGAAAATACCCTTATAAACGGTGTTATTTACTTCTGTCTTCTGTGGAGAAAAACAGATATAAATGGTATATTTGTAAAAAAAATACATTTCTACTCATTCTCTTAGATTTGAGGGATATGAAAAATTATTAAATTTTTATCCTTCCATTTCCATTCTTTACCCTCCTTTTTGTTACCTTCCTTCTAAAACTTGAGAAGTCCACTAGACCTTTTGGAGGTAGTAACGGAAATAAAATTTTATGTTTGATTTGTAGAATGGAATTTGATAGAATTGTAATCCATAGAGGTATTTGAATTTGAAGGAGTTGAAATATAATTTGCTATTTAACCATGTGTTTGGTTGGTAGGAATTCAATTTCTTAAATTGTGAAATTCAATAGAATTTATAAGATTCCATCAAGTTCATTTCGCAAACCAAACATCACTAAGGTAGCGTTTGGTTCACATAATGTTTTTCGACGAAATTGAATTTGTCAAAGGAATTTGACTTTGAAGAAACTGAAATGGAATGTTGTCAGATTTGACCATGTGTTTGGTTGACAAAATTGGAATGGAATCTGCGTGTTTGGTTCACATAATATAGTTTCGGAATTGGAATGAAATTTTGGTAAATGACCAAAATACCTATTCTAATATTTTTAATTTTTTTAAACGTAAAATACTAATAAAATACACTTTATTTTTTTAAACTAAAAATACTATTATAAAATAATTATTAAATACTTTCACATAATTTAATAAAATAATTAGTAAATACATTAGTAAAATAATTTAACAATAATTTATTTATAAAAAAAATTTAAAAACAATTATTAAATATTTTAATAAAATAATTAGGATAAGGCCAATTTGAAAATAATATAAAGATTAAATTTCATTCCAATGAAATCCATACTATTTGCTAAGGAATGGTAAGTTATTTTATCTATGGAATTTGATGGAATTCAAAACATTCTATTCGTCAAAAAACTTGAACCAAACAAAGAAATCGAATCTGGTCAAAGGAATTTAACATTAGATTCAATTAGATTCTATGAACCCCCCCCCCCNCCGCAAACCAAACAACCCCTAACAGTGTCTAATTTGATACAACAAAATCAACCATTACCATAGAGGTGGGTAATTAAGCATTCACATTCCCATCGTTACATCCTTTTGGCGTTTTGAGGTGACATCATATATGCATACAATCCCAAACAACGTTCACAAGAGCCATCTCTATCGATATTGTTGTTTGCTTTTTAACATCTTTTATACGTCAGTGTAAAATTGGACCTTATAAAAAAAAATTGTGTAGTTGTCATTTGCAATGATATGCCCCCACAAACATATGTAAATATCTTCCAAAATTTTATGAATTATTGCTATGATTACATGTGATACATTATTGTTGTCATACATTAATGTCAAACCAACTTTAAAGGTAAGAACAATAGCATGCTACCCCACAAAATCAACATGCTTTCTATTAAACTCAAAGATCCGTTCATGTCATTTTATCGGTATTCGAATCTATAATTTCGTAATTCACATGATCAAATCAACACATCAAACATCATTAGACACGAAATCTATTCCTTTTCTGAAATCAAATACTCAATTGATCAAATGACCCCAAATCGGTCTGCAATTTGGTGTCATTATCCTAAGGCCATGTTTGACGGTTATAAAGTAAACTTATGAATAAACCATGTTTGGTTAGTCATAAGTTAGTTTTTTGAAAACCAACTTCAAGTAATGTTTCGATAAGGTCGAAAGGCTTTTTCCCATTTTCTTTTTCCAATTATGCCCTTTATATTTTTATGGTTAATTCTTCAACATGCCTTTTCACATCATTATCATCTAGCTTATAAGCCAGTTTTAACTAAGAATTAACAGCTTATCGGCTAACGGCTAGTTTATCATGTGAATAAGAGTAAGTAGGCACATGTGAATAAGAGTGTGTATGCACATGTGAATTCAGACAACATGCCATGAGCCCATGATTCATAAAATCATCAAAGGAAACAACCATCCAAGAATCTTGAAACTCTAAAAGACTTCAGATCTATAAAACTAGGGTTCTTGGTTCAATAAGCAAAAAGAAGTCTACAGAAACAAGAATCAAGATCCTATCAGAATACATGGTTTTAGCCATTAAAAATACTACTTATTCATTAGTGAATTCGCACCTTAACAACATATTTTTGGTGAATAAATATGCAAAACAAGGTTTGTAAAACAATTACCATACTACTACCGCAAAGTTCAATGAGCGTTGTTAAGGGTGCTGATTGACACACGACAAACAGGACCCAATCTCATCTGCTGCTCCTGAGCCCGAATCTTCTTGAACACGGGCTCCGGTGAAGATGAAACCGATGATGATGCAACTGCCCAAGAATCACAAGAGTTGTCGCTGCTGAAATAGGAATCTATTACACCATTCGGACTTCCAGGGGCAAAATGGTACTTTCGCTTAGTTCCATGATTATCCAAAACTTCAAGGATGAACTTAGAGCACGCATCTACTTCTTCCTGCCATAATTCATACAAACTTTAGATTTCAGCAAAATCCCGAGGATGAACTTTGTGCACTCATGGAGGGCTATTTAGCTGAATGACCTTCTCGGATACCGAATTCAAGAATCTAACCTTCTAGTGTACTTCTAACTTCTTTTATGAGAGCAAATTTGTTTTGAAGGGTAATTTTAGTAAATGAACTCCTGGCAACTGCTTTTTGAATCCAAGACTTTCTAACAGGTTTTGAATCCATGGCCTTCAGACAGGTTTCAAGGCATTCTTTTGTTAAATAGTGGCATTCTCAAACCTATAAGAATGTCATGACCTCTTGATAAATGACTTTTAAATCCATGACCTTCTGACAAGTTTCTAGGCATTCTTTTGACAAGCGTGTTTTAAATCCATGCGTCTTCCGACAGGTTTCTAGGCATTCTTTTGTTAAGCAGTGACATTCTCAAACCTATCAGAACGTCATGGATTTAAAAGAAATTCTGTCAGAAGATCATTTAACCCAAGGGGTGGACTAAAATGCACCACCACCTACTAATTTTCTCCACACGCACATCAACGTCAAGACTTATTTTTTACATTTCCAACCTGAATCTGACATTACAGAGGGTGCATACAGCATATAGCACTATCCTTAACCAAAGGACCCTTGTTTTAATCCAGAAGCATGTCAAACGGAGGTCATTGAGCTAAAAAGTATTTAGAAAGCCATGCTCTTATACGAAAAATCATTTAAGGTCATTCATCCAAACGACCTTGTTGGTGGATACACGAGTTAAGAGATTGTGACAAAAGAGCGAATAACATTCAAACCATGGTTTTGATTCTTGATGCATTTGAACCATCATTCTCATATAAATGCATAGAAAACAACACTTCGACTTCTAGGAATTCACGATTTTGAACAAATTGTAGAAATGAAAACACACAAATAACACCCAAATCTCTCCACCTTCAGGTTTTTCTATTTCGATACCCTTTCTAATCATCGATTATGTTCATCCTATATACATGCATTCAGCTTTCAATCTTTATGATGTAACGAGAAAAAGAAAACAAGTTAAAGAACGAACCTCGTTAATTTCAAGAAAACCCTTTAGCTGATTTTGATAATCCAGTGCATTGGCGGGATCGACCTCTTTGATCACAAGAATCATCGTAGCAGCCGCCATTACAGATGGAAGATAAATCAGAGACCTTGAATCTACATTCAATCCCACAAAGATCAGCAACTTCAATTGAACAAAATTTGAAAAATACTTCGAGAATCGTTCATCACACCACTAATTCATCAATGAGTCTAAATGTCTTAATAGACTGCTTTACAGGATTTAAGTTTATAAGACCGAGCAATTGTGTGCATACTATGTAAATGTGATATTGAATCCATGCATATTCATAAGCTTACCATTGATAACAGCAAGAACAATTCTTTCACACCTTCTAACAAACTCAGAATGGAGATGATGAGTGACCAAACCGAGCCTCCGAAAAATGTAATCGTAAAACGACAACGGGGTTACCGGATTCATCTTCCACTCAAGAGAAGAAAGCACCAAAAGCTCCATTTTCATTATAGTTTTTGATTCAAACATAAACTTTGATCCTTCCACCTAAACAAAAAAACAAAACACCCACAAAAGAAAGTCCCAAAATCAGCAACAAAATGCAAAAGCAAAACCATTGTGGCATTTTCACAAACAGCTGGTGTGCAGTCAGATAAAAAGCCAAAAACTTAACACATACTTGCAAATCCAAGAGAAGGGGCGCTTGGATTTCTTCAACTTTAGAAGCTATAGAGAGACAAGCTACAGCAGCAAGCTGATTCATCCATGGCTTCTCCTTTTGAAAATTAGGGCTCAACAAAAACCTATCGAAGTAATTAACAGCTAAAATGGTAGTCATGGCAACAAATCCGTAATGGGTACTAACCCTAACCATCCAATCGACAGACTCTCTCCTCAAAACCATTAACCCCCCATCACCAACCAAACCCCCAATCCCCGAAACACCATCTCTCTCCTTAGACAAAAGACACGAAAGCTCATCCTCCCCCCACGAAAGATCCTGCTCAAAATGGCTGAAAAGATGGTCTTTCCGCTTCGAGACCTGGAATTCGTGGTCGAAAGAACCAAACCCACACCCGAATCCCGAATCCAAATCGTGTCCTTGCTCATCGCAGAACAGACCATCGTCGAATTCAAGATTAGGGTTTTGTGAACACACAACAACATTCACCTCCTCTTTCATCATCATCATCATCGTAAGCGAATGCAAAGAAACCCTATTCATTATCTTCAAGAAACAACAACACCCATTGTACCATTTTCCCAATCTCTGCAATTCTAGAGAGATAAAAGAGAAAGAAAGAAAGAAGGAAAGAAAGAAACCCCAAAAATAAGCAAGCAAAGCAAAGGGATTTTTATCTGAAAACCCTTTCACGCTTATCTTTCTTTCTTTCTTTAAAGCTTTAAAATTTTTATTAATTTTTTTAATTGTTTTTAATGGAGGTATTTTGAGAGCTTTTTGGGGGACTGTTTTGACTCTCGATAGAAATGAAAAAGAAAAAAAAAATGTAACGGAAACATTCGATCGTATATACGGGAAAGAGAAAGAGAGAAGAAGAAGATGAGAGGGTGTTGCAGCTTTTTTTTCTTGATTTATGGGTCCTTATGCTTTTTGCTTTTTATCACTTTAACCCCCCCTTTCAACTTTATGTTTCTTTCGGATTGTCACCGGTATTTTCTTTTTTATGGTTTTTCGAGCGGAAGATAGAGTAGCAGGTTCTTGAAGAGATCTTTCTATCAATTTCAGGTCGGATCGTTTCAATGATTCTCATAGTTACTGACGTTTTGAGTTGGATGTATGAGAACTACTAAAGAAGTGCATCAATGTGTTGCGGTTACTGCTACCAGTTACTTTGATTGCTTTTATGAAACGGGGAGTTGTGGTTGGTTGAAAAGAAAATATAGGGGTGTAGTTTAGTGATCTACATGAGCGGTAGAGGTTTTGAGGTAGCGAAAAGCAATGAACGATGAGGATGTGTTTGAAAGTCTTTCGTTTATGAGCGACTTAAATTCTAATCTTTTGGGAAGTAATGAGGATATGTTTGAAGGTCGTTCGATACATGTTTTAAAGATTGTTGCATTCATGGTTGTTATTAAGGAAGTTGTTTTAAATCAGGAAGATACATTATAACAGTCTGAACATAGGCTGCAGTTTGTAATCATATTTTTTGATTCGGTTAATTGTACATCATAAATAAATGTATAGATGGATACCGTGTAATACCCTTATTAGGATTTTCAGATGAGATGTTTAGATATTATTATATAACATCTACATCTATTTAAGATCGATTACATATAGTTATTTGTGTTAATAAGTATAAGATGACTGATTTTAATGCAGAACGTCATGATGTAATAGTGGATAACATTCCAAAGTTCATATTGACCAACCATTGGTATTGAATTCATCAAGCATCACTAATGAAAGGGAAAAAAAAAAGTAAATAAAACGCATACATGCCTTGAGTGTCATTTGTACGTTCACAAATGGTATTCTTGACGAGCACTTGGTACCTATTAGACCAGCCAAACATAATAATACATTCTCAGCTGAAATTACATCTCAGAAGCTTGCAAGGAACGTTAAAGTAATTCCACATTACTTACAAGCAGTCTTACCTGTGAAGTTAGCTCAACCAACAATAAGACCCAACTCTCTTATATTAAGCGAGGCGCACCAAGTTAACTCGGACACCCGTCGTAACGAAAAAAAAGACGTTCTTGTAAGAGCGTGAAAGATTTGTAAAAAAAAAAGTTGGAAGAATAAGTTGAGAATATAATTCATAAAAGCTATAGGACTAAAAGTGAAAATTCCGTATCTACGGTCAGGTGGAAAGGCATGTACGTAGAGAGAGAGGAAGGCAAATGGTACGCATTTTAGGGAACGGTGTGGTACACGCGCCACCGTGGCAGGCCGTGATAGGCTGGGGTTTCTGAGAGGGGTTGGCGAGTGGGAGGTGTGATACACGCGCTGTAGGTGAGAAGATGGTTAGGTTGGTAGTGGTGGAAGTAGGTGCTTTAAAAGACTTTTGACTGTTTTTGTCTTCAACCAGGACTAGAGGGAAGCAGCATAGGGTACACCGAGATTTGGTTTCTTTTAAAATTATATATTTTTTATTAATTATATTTTTGAAAACATTATTTATAAATATGTAATTTAATTTAAAAATATATAAAAAAATTTTGAATAGTCTATAAGGCGTTCCGTAGCACAACCTCGGGTTGAGACAGGTTCGTGCTACGGTGCGCAGGGAGAGAGGGAGGGGGGTTCATGTGGCGGTGAAATGTTGAGGGTTCAAACCCTTATGCTACGGAAGGCTTGATACAGTACAATAATTTAGGGAAGTTAATTGTTCTCACCAATTTTAAATACTGAATTTTATCTCTTACCCAATTTATTTCTAATTTTACCAGTCTAACCATGTATGTCGCCACTATACCTTCGCCAATGACGGATCCAAGCTTTTCGGCCACCTCCACCTTTGGTTAAAATTGCAAACTCCATTTTTGATGGGGTACTCTCCATTGGTGGAGGTGTGGAGGAAACCAATATACATTTCTATTGGTAAAATGGTTCAAAATGTAACTGTTAATTTTAACCATTTCTATTGGTTAAAAATCCAACAACGAAGGTGTTAAGTCCCCTAATTTTACCAATTTAACTATTGGCGTAGCTGCGGGTTAAAATGTAATTTTTTATTTCAGCCATTGGCAGCATTGTTTGGTGGTGGAGATGGTCGGGAAAATTGGATATGTCATTGGCGAAAGTGTGATGACGACATACATGATTAGTTTGGTAAAATTGAGGATAAATTAGTTAGGATGAATTCATTATTTAAAAAGCATTGGTATAATAAATTGTTCAATAATTTATATATCAATTAATCAATAAGATCAAAATTTTATAAATATCACCGATGGAAATGTTTTTAACAAAAAAAAAACAATTGTTATTAACAGGTACTATTGAATAATTTATCTATAATTAAAAGAAAATGATTAAGTTGATTTAAATGAAAAGATTTGAGTGTATTTTCTTAATCACCTTCAAAACATGTTTCAGGTTTAGGGCTTGTTTGTTAATAATTTTTTGGTAAATACAATGTTATTTGAGGTAATATGTATTATGTTTCATATAGAGTAGGTATTGCTGAAGAACTATGTTTATTAAGTCTGATATTTAACTTTAAACTTTAACTGACAAAAAACTATTATTTTAACCCTTTATATGTTTAAATGTTGAACGTTTTTTCAACACTTTAACTTAAACACGGCAATAGAAAAATGTGATACATATGTAACATGTATATATGCACACTTCAAGGTTAAATTCTACCATTATAGTGTAGTTTATTTTGTTGATTTGTAAAATCTGGTAACGAACTTATCAAATTACAACCATTTTTAGCATTAATCTTATAATTAACCAACACTTTTATTATTAATTTATAATTTTTGTTGTTTTTTATGAGATGGAATATTTGCGGTACCAAGTTTTCCCCCTCTAATACCATATAAATCAGTCTATCAACCAACTATGCTCGATGCCATTTTTTTCAATTGCCATGTTAGCAATTGGATTTGTACCGAATTCATCTTACGTACATGAAAATTGTTGTTTTATTCGAATTCGTAATGATATTTTGAGTTTTCAGGTAACACATGTGATGTTTAAAGTTTTTAATTGTAACAGATAATAATCGCACACATTCAAATGTTCAAAACAAATTAGTTAAAGTTACAATCTTTAATATCTAATACATAAAAAGTATCAAAAAATAACTAAATAAGATATGACTTTTAATGCCGTACACTTAACAAATTTACATATCTGATAAAATATGATACTAACTCTTTTTTTTGTACAAATTAAAATGTATAAATATAAAAAAATAATTTTTTTTTTCAATAAAACTCTCATTTTTTGAATGAACCATAGAAGCTGTGACACCTTTTGTTTGAGTAGCTATTATTATTTGTAATATTTTATTTTTTAAGTCAAAGCTTAATTAAATTATTTGTTTTATTAATATTATCACTCATAAATATGGATTTTTTGCAAAGGTTTCTTGGTACGAGGTGAATCTTTATACATAATTATAATTGAACACAAGATACTAATTTTATGCAAAGGATTTTGATTACATATTTTATGCAAATGCAATTAATTAGGGGCATCATTGGCATATAATAGTATTGGATCCATAATTAATTAGCCTTTTGGTCAATAAGATATTATAGAGAATTACTTAGCAAAATTGGTGGATCACAAAGATATTTTTAATTATCAAGAATATTTTTGAAAATAAGTTGCATGTTTTAAATTTTCATATTAATATTTTGATTTAAGATTTATTGATTTTCATGTTGTTTTAAAATTTTGATAACAATTTTATTAAATTGTATACCCTCATCTTACATAAACCAAACAATGTACAATGATTTTTGATACAGAAATCTTAGATGTATACCTTATGCAATGGTTGAATCCAAAAATCTTCAAACTTGTTTGGTTTGCAGAAATAGAATGAATTCGGGAGGATTTGGATTTCAAATTCATTAAAATCATGTGTTTGATTTGTAGGAATAAAATGGATTTGGTGGGATTTAAATTTTAAATCCATTGAGATTCTAGGTTTGGTTTATAGGATTATCTGGATTTAAAATCTTATGATTCATTTGAAATCCCTCAAACATATGATTTGGAAATCCAATCTGTTAAAAACATTTTGTTTTTTAATGATATGTTAAATAAAAGGTCTTTTGATTATTGTTTTTATTTTTATTCATTTTTTATATATAATGGGAATCCAAATCCTATAAACACAACTAAACAAAAGGATTCCAAATCCTTCCAAATCCAATCCTCACATGAAATCCAACCCATTTCATTCTATTTCTACAAACCAAACGAACCCTTAAATAAATAAATCGGGTTGGGTTCACGACTTCACGTAGGGACCGGCCTATTTTCGTAAGACCCATGAGACCATATTTTTTACATTTGAAACTTCACAACAAAATGCTGTGAAGATAAAAAAAATGAACCTTCACATAAAAACACTATGACGGCTACCTTCACAGTGTTTGCTGTAAATTTCAAGTGTAAAAATGTGGTATCACGGATCTCACAAAACAACACGGTCTCACGTGATTCTAAGTCTAACCAAACTTGTTTGACTTTTTACAAATATTTAGTTGCAACTTAATAAGGTCCTCTTAGATCAGATCGATATACAATTATAACAACCGATGAAAACTTGTTGCAAGGGTTGTCTACCAAATACTTGTTGGATAAGTGCTTATTAGCAATAGTAATCACTCTAAGTTATCTTACGGGATAACATTCTTGATCATCAAAATGGATTAATTGTTGGTGATTGTTTTCTCACAGTAAGTGTTTACTGGATAAGAGTCCTCCCTATCACTTATATAGTAAGATTGTTGATCCATGTTTTAACTCCTACCAAGTAAGATTATTGATCAATGTCATGCCACATGCTAAGACAAACCACAACCATTAATCCGAAACAAAACTAGTAATAAATGATGATTCCTACATACTATAAAAGTCAAATAGAAAAAAAAGATAATAACTCAAGGACTCAAAATCAAATATTGTTCTATATTAAAATATATTTATCTAATAAAAATAAGAGTAAATTGTAATTTTGGTCCCTGTTACATTTTTCTTGGTTTTGATTCGTACCTTTTTTTTATTACAAGAAAATCCTGGTATTTAAAAATGTTTGGTTTTAATTCACCCACTAACAAAAGTTAAAATTCATTTGTTAACTCCTCGATTTGTTTTACACATAAAAGTAAATTACTCAGTCTTACATCTGATATATAAGATGACAACGATATTACTGAAATAATTATTTTAATTTATCCTCTAATTCATAGAATAAGTGATTATTTTACTCTCATGCGGAAGATACATAGCGCCCTAACCGAGTTCGAGTTTTCCCGTGCACATGCCTGAAGACATTTAAGTGGGGCCATGTTTAGCCCACAAAATTGCCGAGTTAGTCGGGCTTTGGCCTGGACACCCTTCAAAAAAAAAAACTTTTGTTAGTCGGAGAAACCAAAACCAAGCATTTTCACATATCACATGGTTCTTTTTGCAACAAAAATTTCGTTAGGGTCAAAATCAAGAAAACCAACAAACTACAGAGATCAGTATTGCAACTTACTTTAATAAAGATTTTAATTTCATATGCCGACACGACGGGCTTGTAGCCCAGCGATGTTTGCAGTGTTCATAAGATGTCCATCTCCTCTGTGGTTGTGGGTTTGTAACAACCCGTCCCACATGGATAGAAAGTAGAAGTTGTTAGCACCTTATAAGCCTCAA
>LUCG01307172.1:0-14968 GCA_001633085.1 Carthamus tinctorius
ACCGAGTGCAGCTGTTCCTAAAACAATAAATAGGAATGGGATTCCAATCAATGCATGGTTTCTGCCTCCATGAGCATGGACTCCACCACTTGTCACAACCCATGATGAATTTGTGCCTACTATGCCAAATTAAAGATTATATTATACATACATCATCATAAGAAGCTAGTAAGAATGAATTACCTGAAGAAGAAACTTGTCTTGTAGCACCTGTAACCATGGAAGAAGAGTCAGAATCCTATTCCTCCTCCTAAGCCTATGGGAATTTGTTCAACTTCCTTTTGGGATATTTTTTATACCTAATAAATAATACTAGTCTAGTCATAACAATCATCACTCATTACCCTTAATATTATTATACTATCATCACTTAACATAAATGCTTTCATTTCATAGACCAAAATTCCATAACACATAATCAAGTTGGAAGTTACCAGAAGCAGATTGTAAGCATGTGTAAGCTTCGGATATCTGCAAAAACAAAAGTCAAGGAAAGGAAAGGAAAGGAAAGAAGTGAGAGCAGAAATATATAAATATATACGAGTTTGAAATTGGATTCAGCATGAGATCTTTGGGAGAGGGGAAAACGATCTGGATGAGTTTCCCAAGCCTTTTTCTTGTAAGCTGATTTCACCTAACAAATTGAATAAAAAAAAAAACATATATAAGTATAAAATGAAGAAGAAGAAGAAGAAGAAATGATAATGGATGGTACCTGAGATGAGGAAGGTGAGGAATTGGGAAGAAATCCCAGCAGCATCCTCGCTTCCTCGTCAATCATCTTCTTTCTATTTTCTTCTCAACTTTACCAAATATATAAATCTTAAACTAAATTATTTATAAACATCTTTTAAACTAAAAATAATATATTAAAAATAAGCTTCCATATGACATGCGAGGTGTCATTTATCATGTTAAATTTTAAATTCATATATGATATTATATATAAAAATATATTTTTATTATTGTTAGTCGATAGTAATAAGCAAATAAATTACGTTATATATTAAAAACTATCAAATAAAACAAATATGGTATTATCAAAACTACGTATAAGGCGGTATCAAAAGATGACTAAATAAGTTACAAATTAAAAATTATGGCGTTCAAGTTAATTTTAGAGGGTGTTTGTTTGTGCGTTCAAAAACTCCTTTTCTCCTTATCGCGTTCCACAAAAGCAGATAAGGAGTTTTGAGGTATCTGGGAATGGATTGCAAAAAGCTCCTTATCACGTCTTCAGAAAGCAGATAAGGAGATTTTGACAAGTCACAAGGGAGTGACTTATCACGTTTCCCTCACCTCGCCTTCTTCTCCGATTGAGACATTGCCGACGCCGATTTCTTCCTCGCCGGCTCCGATTTCTCCCATTTGGGCTCCGATTTTTAAGATTTCACTTAATTTGGACGTCGATTTTGGATTCCTGATTCTAGGGTTTCCTGATTTGGACGTCGATTTAGGGTTTGATAAGCCAAAAGCTAATCCAAACACTTTGTTGAAAATTCCTTCAAAACACATAAGTTGATAAGCACTTCCACCAAAAAGCTATTTCTTGACTCTGAAAAACAAGCCTTATACATATTCATAATAATATTTTTATTTAAATGTCATTTGGCAGAAAAGAGGCTTTACCAATAAAGCAAATTTATGTAGAAATGAACTAATAGTTTTTTACAGTAGATTACGGTTTTGATGCCTTCAATTTTCACACCTAAACTTCATTTATTAGAGGTAAGCATTTTATTTACAAAATCAGTCTTGTGGTTTGCACTTCATATTTTGGACTTGAAAAACAATAGCAGAGTAAGAAACTTTAAATTTGACTAGACTGAGGCATTTTTATAGATACAACACAAGAAATTGTTATGAATATGATAGTTTAAGCTTTTCGAAAGTAGAGTCTATATAATATAATAGCAAGACAAGTTGAATGATGGATAACAATTAAAGTGAAGAAAGAAAAGGTTTTAGCGAGAAAACTCCAGCATCTGCATCCCTCGTCCAGCAACAGCTATTTGATACCTGTTCCTGAGATGATGATGATGATGATGATGATGAGTAACATCACCATACAAACAAACCACAAGAACAATGAATGATTCACTTTCGTACCTTCCACAGAGTCTAACATCGAGTGCTTCTGGCTCTGGTACACTGACGATGAAATGGGCATGCTCGCTTAATTTACCATGCTCCGACACAGCCCAACAACGCACACGCTGATCAAGCCCAGTTGAGAAAACCCATTTCCCATCTGTCCAAACACCTACACAACAACACTTCCTCCATTAACAAACAAACATTGTCATTTGCCAAGAAAGAAAGAATTACAACCATAAAAGAAAGAAAGCCTTCACCTTTTACCGCAGAGCTATGAGCTGAGGCTATTTTGTGAGCATGTGAAATTACAATCTGGTACTTGCTCTCTAATATCACATCAAAATAAAAACAATGCAGTGCTTGATCATCACCACCGCTTATAACAATGCAAGATTCACCATCATATGAAACATGGAGACAATTCACGCCAGATTGGTGAACATTCTTCACAACATGCAAGGCCCATATCCTATCTATTTCTTCTGAAGAACCTAAACCTATATTTGATGAAGTTTGATCGCTCTTCTCTAAGGTTTTTGCAGGTTTTTCCTTTGAGACGTCCAATGACCGCCACTGTCGTCCACCTTGGCTTCCTCTTCCAGTGCGTGGCCTTCTCCGCAAGTTGCTACAATCTTCCTTCTGCAGGACTGATACTTTCCGCATAAAAGTTTCAACAGCTTCAGTCAGATCCCAAAACCCAATACTTCCATCTGTAGAACCACTAATAACGATAAACAGACTTCTCATCCCACTTTTATCTGTAAACAACAAAGATGTTAATTTAAAATATCATCTCTAGTAACATATCAACTAGAGGTAAGGAAACCCATCCTAGAAAATTAAACATCATATCTAATAGAGTATAACATCAATCAACCACTTTCATAATTTTGAAAAGCAATTACCTTTAGAACTTGCAAGTTCAGGAACAATGACATACTGCAGTGACAGAACTGGTGATGCTGAAGGAACCAATAGGGCAATGTCAAACCTGCAATGGTCAAAAACAAGAGAACGGATTTAAAGAGATAATAACTCCTGTGATACAATATACTACAAATTCTATGGGTATTTAATGAAAGGAACTAGTCAAAATTTGGTAGAAAACTACAACTGAATGCAATTTAATATACAGGTCCTTCTATCCAACTTTTTCTTCTTTTCTTAGAGGGGAGAGGGGACCTATTGCCAAGTTTTTACTCATGATTCTCTATCTGCTATATGGACTGACCGACTGAGATAAAAAGAAATTGGCACAACAGTTGCCACCTGACCGTTATCTCAACCTTTCTGTGGTTCTGTCCATGTCCGAAAAGAAATATTTTAGCTAGTGGATTGACACAACCCTTAAGGGTTAACAGAAAAAAAAACAAATGTGTAAAATGACAGATGATATTGGTAAGTGGATCGACGCATACCAAAGCCTATGTGGTAATACAAGAGCCCTTAATGTAACTGTGGCATCTGAACAAGAAACAACAATGAAGCAAACAGAAATCCTGCAATCCAGAAGAATATGCAGCTTCATCAATAAATTTTATCTGGTAAAGTTGCGCAATAACAAACTAAAGATAACCACTTCTTGAATCTTACACCACCTTGAACCAGAAAGCTTCACAAGAAAAGCAGTTACTGCCAGATACCGCCAGTCATTTTCATGACCATCACTACAGCAAAGTTCTGTCTGCAGTGAGTCAGATGCTCTATCAGAACCCACAATGGAAACGTTATCAAGATTTCCATTGATTTTCTCCTTTGATCCTTTCAAATTGGTGCCATTGTTCCTGGTTGGAAAGTCACTAGAAAGCCATTGGAACGACATTGATGAGGAACCCGCAGGTTGGTTATCGCCACTATTATTAGCTCTGCCATTAGACTGAAGAGATTCTTCAGTTTTGGGTCTTGAACTAATCTTGCGCTTCCAAGCAGTTAGGACCCTCTTTGCACCAACTGAAATTAGTAGGAACTGGTCTTCCTGGTCATCTAAAGTTGTTCCATGGTCACTAGTTGCAGGCATCTCCACTGTATCGTCTACGACAGTATGTACCTTCAGCACAGAGCAAAGTGATCGAACAGCTGATCCACCAACATGCTCTCCAAGCAAATTCGAAGCAGACCAGTTATCAACACCAGAAGAATACCTGTGTCCATCTGCATCATTAGCTAGACATACTTTGAATAAAGACAATAGTTTCAACTTGATTGTGAGGTAAAAAGGAGGGAAGCATAAAGTATACCAGCATCATACTTGTGTTTCGAATACTACTGATATTTGAAACATGGTTTCAGTGCCAAAAGTGAGAACACAAACAATTACATGTTGCAGGTGTAGAACTTGTTGAAATAAAGCGACTTGGTGGAACTAAGAAACAAGAATTGCAGTTCATGTGAGAAGGACCAATGAAAGTTGCCACCATGACAAGGCAATCACAAGCAGAGGATGAGAGCATACTTGCACAGGCAGCCTAAAGTTGCTTCGGGAATTTGCAACAACAGCAATACCATTTACTTTTCAGAAGTTAACAGAAAAATCTTAGTCAAACAAGCATGTTCATTCTAGCACAAATGTGCATGTATAATCGTACACTGTGGTAGCTTAAGTCATCATGTATTTTTGTACTTTGAATTGCATGTTAGTTTTTTTTTTCCCTTTACCATGTACTTTTGAGGATACCTCCACCCCCAATCTCCGGCTTGCAGAGCCCATCAATAATAATAATAATAATAATAATAATAATAATAGCAAAAGAAAAAGAGTGTGCAAACACACACAACAAGAACAGTAACAATTAAGTTGCAAGGATAGGGATGCACAGATACGACTACATCATACATGGATATTTGATTCTCAAATTCTAGAATATTTGTAANTATATGCATGAGTCTAAAGACAAACAAAAAGCATGAAATTATCTTCCAATTCATATTGAAGAGAAAAAATTGTTCTGTGGTCTTGTCTCGTTCTCCTGTATTCAAGGTTAACAATTCAAGGATCCGTTCAACAATCCATGTGCATACACCACTTATTTCACAGTTGGCAATAGAACAAACCATAGGTTAAATGAACCAAACTAGATAGGTAGCACCACAATGGATTGTCCAAGTCAAGTTCTACAACAAACAAATAGTAATTATATGTATACCTAGTCAACCTCACGGTTCCATCTTCACAGCCTGTTGCTATTGAACTTGAATGATATAGATGACCCAGCTTTTCATCTGAACTGAATTGGGTAAGATCGTCAACGAAACATAGTGAATGCATCTCTCTGCCATGGAATTGCAGATGGAGATTCTGAGGATATATCCTGTCACTAGTTGGTACCAAGTGCTTGTGAATATAAATGACTTCATCCTGTGAGAGAAAACATAATCAGCCAACATCTCTCATATACAAAGAAAAATTCAATTATCAAGATTCAAGACCACATCAGCATCAAGAGTGAACAAAAATAAAGTCTACAAACAACACCGAACATATAGAAAATTCTGCATAAAAAGCCTTGAGTGCAACCTGTTAAGCTCAAACTATCAGCATCACATTGGCATCATGATTTAATAAGACGCAAAGAATACAAAGTTACAAACAATACAGAATAAGGTCCCCAAATACCACATCAGCATCAACATTTAACAGATACACATAATAAAAAAAATCATCATAAATAATCAACCCCTTTAACAAGCTCGAAATTTTCAATACCACATCAGAAAAAAGTAAAGAATTCAACCACAAACCTTCACAAACGCAAAGCAATTGTTCATCTCTGGTATATCACCAAGGAAATAAGCATGAGGACGCCGCCATCCACCGCATGGAATTACGGCTACCTTTTGCAACATGAAAGCATGGACAACCAGCATCAAAATGTGTACAAGTAAGTCAAGCTAGACAACAGACAGAGTGGGAGAACAGAAAGAGAGAACCTTTGTATCAGTAGACAAATTCCATATTATAAAATCAGCGGATGCAAAGCCTATTGCATAGTTCCCAGTTCCCAAATTATTATCAAGATTGTCATTGTGGAACAATGATTGAACCAAACTGAGCTCCTTTACTTGTTTCATTCCGATAAACTCCATTCTTTGTTTACATCTATCATATTCCATATAGCATATGCACCCATCTCCTCCAGTCTGAAGGCAAATGAAAAATTAAGTCACTGAACCAGGTGTACACATAATTCTGTTTCCATGTAGTAAATACCTTGTTCTTTTTGTTAACCATGGGTGTCCGGGCCAGCTTGCGCACACCACAACTAATCCCATGGGGCCCTGGAGAACAGCCAGGAAAATCCCCAGTGACCTTGGAGGACTCGAACCGGTAACCTCAGGGGAAGAGCCCCAAAGGACAAAGCCTTATGGCCAGTGAGCCTCCATGTCGTAAATACCTTGTTACCATGGAAATTTGTTTCAGATTTATTCTTTCTCCACACCAGATATTTGAATAAGGACCATGTTATGAAAAGAATATCAAACAAAGGAAGAAAGATAAAGAAGGGGGTAAAAACAGAATCACTAACCAATGAATAAAATATATTTCAAACCTGATTGTTTGATATAACGTGTTTCTAACTTCTAAAGCCTAACAATGCAAGGATGAAACCAAAGTTTTCACCAATTTCATCGATTTATCCAGAAGAAAAATATTTGAAGCATGATATAAAAATCTGAATTGCAGGCCATACCGAGTGTAGTTCAACATTACTTGAATTTGAACCATGGATGGAAACACTCCTCACACTTGATATGCCATGAGCTCCTTTGAAGTAATCTGAAGGGGATACATGTGCAACCGAAGCAACAGGTGGACCATGCAATAGGTCTCTTAACAAGGGAAACAAAACCAGATTACCACGAAGATCCCCACACACTAACACCTGATAAGAAGAAGAAAGTGGCATTAACCACACACGCACACATACATGTAATACATATACATATACATATAAATATATATTGTATGTTTGTGTGTATATCATGGCATTGAATTCTACAAGCTTTACAGAAATACCCACATCAGGACTGTATATTAGGATAGAAGACAGATTATTAGGCATTTGAGTGAAACCTTATAACTGTTATCAACCCTTCAAAATTTTAATATGATAAAAAAACAAACAAGTGTACAAGCTGATAACAAAGAGGATTGTGCTGGCTCTCAATATGTTGAAGGGATGCCCTACTACTTGCCAGGAAACTAATATCTCATATGAAATGTGGTTCTAGGAAAGGCACCATAACACCAGCATAATATCCAAATTATGTATCTGAAGAGCAGCACCAAATCTTTAAACATAGAAGAAAATTTAAATACCTCTTCCGGAAATGATGCATCCAAGCATATTATCCTTATAGGAAAGCATGATGTGAATTCTGCTACTAAAGATGCATTGGTATGTGCTGTTTCATATTCAGAAATGGACTGCAAAGTCTTGCATATATTCCATAGCTTCAATCTTCCTCTAGGATCAGCTGTGAAGATATACCTATACAATGGCAACAGCAGAAATATCTGAGTAGAAACAGCTGACAAATTAAAATTAGCAATCTCTTTATGCATGGCCAACATTGTAACAGCTGACAAAATATATGCTCGTAAGAAACATCTGCGTCATGATTCAGTTCAATATCCATTTCACTTTCATGCATGCTAGCTGTTCCAGCGTTGAAACAACAACAAGACAAGTGAAATTTGGTAGTATAACTTTAAGGCTACCTGTGACCCAAAGACTTGCACCAGTACGTTCCTAAAAGCTGCCTCTCAGCTTCGGCTGGCCAAGTGAAGGAAAGATTGACCTTTGGCATCCGAATATCAGCAACTCTCACTACAGTTAATCTTCCCTTACCATCTCCCAGAGCAATCCAATTCTCCACACAAGGAGAATCTTCAGGAGTGTTAATTGACAATACGCTCATACAAACTATTGGAATCTCCTCACTGCCTTGGAAAAGCTGGGTCCATACTACACCACCAGTATCAGATATTTTAGCAAGGTACAAGAAGCCATTATTTGTGGCAACATAAAGCGCATCTTCACTTGCAAAATGCATACAACGTACATACTCGCTTTTGCTGCAGGTGCAACAGAAGAATCCAAATGTGAAGGTAAAAGGTATACTAAAAAGATAATATAAATGCATTCTACCATTCTTGACACTTGATTTACCTGTCCATTAGTGGAGTCTGCTTTGAGCTGGGAATTTCAATGGTAAATATTTGTTTTCTGTCATACTCTTCCACCCCATTGCGTCTTTCCAAACCCATGGACAAAGATGAATGCAGCTGATGCACTTTTATGGCAGAATCAAATCCAGCAGTAACAAGAAGGTTAGTGCGTGAGTCATACAAGCATCGCCATACTCCCCTCCCTCTGTACAATAAAGATGCACACGTATTTTTAGCTATTGTTCCAAGAACCATAGCAGCACGACATTTGTAAATCTGATATATCAAGATTTTTATGAACAAATGACTTTGGAATTAAAGGTACTTCTTAACATGTTAGTGGGAAAAAAAATATTGTAAACTGTTTTTACTTACATGTGCTCCTTGATCATTCTAAGTTGAGTTCCATCTAGTCCCCATACACGACATGTACAGTCCTCGCCTACAGTGATGATTAACTGAGACAAACATTTCCCCCATGTGAAAAATAGTTGGTTGTCAAGCCAAAACGTATTCATTTCTACTGGGAGGACTATATCAATTACTGTTTCATTTCAAAGAACAAATGACAGGTGCTTTAAAGAGTCATGCAAAACTGAAATCGCACATCTGTTGGAATAGAAAATTAATGGTCTTCAGGACAATAGACAGTAGAAAATTAGCATTTTTAGGTGTTTCACTTATGGAACAGAAAAACTTTTTCATGAAGGGAGACTTTTATTATGGATTCTCAAGTTTGAGCTTTGTGAGCAATCATAAATAAGGAAACATACAACTGGAACAAACTCTCACCATTCAAGACACAGCGACACTAGAGATTAGGAAAAATCGTTGGATAAAAACAAAACGCCTCCCAAAAAAATAGGCATGTTGTATAGAAACTAAATGTCATACATGTCTATGGAGGGGAGCCTAATGCCTCACCGTCTCAAGACATACGCCTCAAACGCTTTTTTAAACCATGTCAGTATCTAAGGACTTTTGCTGCATGTGTTTGGCATTTGAGCAAACAGATGTTCGTAAGATAAGTACATATTAGCACGCGTTTGAACCACTCAAGAAGTAGGAGAGGTGAACTTACAGAGTCAGACATGCAACAATCCCAAACCCTTGCATTGTGGCCAAATAGCACAGGCCCTGTTGAAGGAGAAACAGTCAGCTCAGCAACATCATTAGAATCTCTTTTTCCACCAACAACTTCCCAGATACGAGCACTGCACTAAAAAGAAATACGTTTTGGTATGAGTTTGGTTACTTGATAGTGAAGGATAAAAGGATGAAAATTGACCTGCGATCGTCTGAGACGGAGACCAGTTTTGAGGCATCCGAGGACCATGTAATACGGAATATGGAACCCTCGTGTCCAGCCAGTCTACATACAAAGACAGCTTCATATGTAGCATTGGGTTTTGCAGGAGTGTCTAAACAAGGAGTAGAATTCCCAGAAACAACTTTCCAGACTATAATCTGGCAGACCAATTTTACAAGAAAAATCAACTATTCATTGTAGTACGAAACGTCCAATTGCATTGATAAAGAAGAAGAAGAGAAAGTATAGAAAAGACATGTGTGTATGGAAATGAGTTACCTGGTTATAAATGGTACCAGATGCTACAAGGAGAGAATCAATTTTGTTACCCCACATGCGCATGGTATACAAAAGACATCTGTCTTTGGAGGAGCAAAAGGAGAAGAAATAAGAATGTAGAGGAGTCAAAGACCATCCATGATACTTGCTAAATATAAATGGTAAGTTGGTAACTTGGTAAGGTAGAGAGAGAGAGAGAGAGAGAAAGAGACCTGGAGAGGTGACCTGATAGGTGATTGTAGATGTTGTGGTGTCCCAGAAATAGACGGTGTTGTTGGTGCAGCCAATGGCAAGAAACTGAGTCCCTTGAATCAAAGACTCCTCCTCCTCCTCCTCCTAGTAGCAAATAAATAGTGTAAGAAGATGAGTGAAGAAAAGATGAAGAAGAAATTGAGCAAATAAGCTACCTGTATGAAGGCAACATCCAAAACCCAGTGAGGGAAGGAGTGAGAAGAGAGTAGATGGAGGAGGGTATTAGTTTTATGAATGGTGAAGAGAAATAATTTGACGGTGCGTTCTCCAAAGACAACCAGTTTGATGGAATTGGAATTGGAATTGGGAAGAGAAGAAATTCCGTGCACCCTAACACCCTTGAAGACTTGGAAAGAAGCGATCATGTTGCCAGCAGCAGTAACTAGGTCATATAAAAGAAGCTGAGAACCAGTTCCTGGTTGGTTGATGATTACAAATAATGAATGATTAAAAAAAGAATTAAATAAATTAATTAAAGATTAATAAGTTAAGAAGAGAAGAGAAGAGAACCAGCAAGTAGATATGGAAGAGAAGGAGGCGGAAGATGGAGAAAACAGAGAGCTGAGATTTCTCCCAGGTACTGTCCACTCTCCATTTCCATTTTAGCAGAAGAATGAATGAATAGAGGGAGAGAGGTAGACAGTGTTACTTCTCTTATATAATTAATGAATGTTTGTTTCAATTTCAACACAAATAATGGCGGCCTGGGCTGGGCTGGGCTGGCCCATTAATAAAATTACAACAACAAAACAGATCGTTGATCAAAAAATAATTAATTAATTAATTATGCGGTGAGCGTGGATCGAACACGCGACCTTCAGATCTTCAGTCTGACGCTCTCCCAACTGAGCTATCCCCGCAATTATCGTAACTATCTCCACCAAATTATTCAACTAATAAAATTATTATAACACAATCTTCTTCATTTATTGGGTTATTCACATAACAAAATATGAATATGCAAGACCTTTAAAATTTAATTCAGTGGAAATAATATATGGTGCTTTTTTGGTTGCAATCAAAGGTTAGTTAAATACTACTAGGATCAAAATCATTATCCCCCTAAAGTTGATAAAAAAAATTAAATAAATGAAGAAAACTATAGCAGAAAGGTAGGTTGAATAGATAACATGATCCATCTCAATATATGTAAACCCCAAAATACAAAATTAGTTTCTTCTTGTTCCATAGGCATCATATGACATCATCACTTGCCAATCAGCAAATGGTTTTCAGGAGAGATGTTGGATGGAACATATTTGACAAGCTCAGACTCTAAACCATTTTCCTTCATCCACAACAACCTCCCTATATCAATTATATCCTTGCACATGAACCCTATAACACCTCGCTCCTTCGCAGACAACATATCCGCTCCACCTTCATCATCCCTCCTCCTGCCAAAAACAATATTATTCTTCATCAATTCAGGACAACCATAATTCATAAACAAATTCAACTACTAGATAAATATTTTAACTACTACATACATCTTTGTATTCAGTTCACACTCAGCAACATCTGAACCATGGTCTGCATCTACTGCCCAGCTGCTAAACCATGTAATGGCATGGAACTCATCTTCTGTCATCCCTAAACTTAAGAAAAAACCTCTATCTGCATGCATACATACATATGGATGATGAATTACTTTCAACAAACATTTATCATTATTATTATTATCATCATTAAAAAGAGACAGGATTAACTAATTTACTGATATAATGCTTCCATTGGCAAAGATGGTGGCAACACGTTGCTATAGAAACTCCTCTCAGGTTCAATGTGGCCGCTACACCTTTGCTGGAAACATCATGTTCCCCAACACAGCATCTTAAGGTCATGTCTGCCAAAATAGTCAGTTTTATTCAGTAATACACTTACTTGATTCAGCCAACTCAACAATGCAAAACCATATTACCAGTTGCAGGCCCGCACAGATGTTTTCCAATTGCCAAAAATGGAACTCCTTGTAATGACGCAATTGCATTTAAATTTAAGTCCTCGACTACAAACAAAAAAGAAACCCTTTAGTTTTGCAAGTGCAGCATATTGTAAATTCCAATATCACTACGGGTAGAAAACATTTGCAACTCCAAGGAAATTCAGTTTCCATACATTGTGACAACTAAATGCAGTAATGAAGTTGTCTTTTACAAGAAATCAATCGGTTTTAAGTTGCAAGTCAGCCAATTCAACATTCAAAATCAATTATGAATTTTAGGACCATTGTATTATCCGTTTGGGCTAGCTCCTTAACCATTGCATATTAAGTGCATTCCCTTTTCGCAACTTTTTGAAATAAGATAAAACAGTAACTCATTGCTACCACCACAGAAATATTGAAGCTATTGATTTTGGTTCACAATAATTTCTTCTTTGTTACTGTTGGATGTTATTCAAACATTTAAAATGATAACCATATGTTTTTATCAAGTAATGTTCTCAGTCAACATGACATTTTTTAATGAACCAAGCAAGCATCGACAAACAAGCAACTTCAATGGATCCACTACCCTTTCACTTGTATCAATGATAACAGTAATATAAGGTCATAATATAAAACTACATGTGAAGGATGAAAATTTTATAAATTTCACATAATATGTCTCATATTTCTTCTAAATGCCAATCCAGCACAGTGCAAGTGGTTAAGCACTGAACTGGTAACCGGCATGTGAATACGATGGTAAACTTTATATCCTTGGGTACACACTGCATTTTGGAATTCATATACTAAAATGATCCAGAAGCAAAGTTTCATTGTCATTAAGCAATCAGTCATGCAATTTTTGTATCTGCAGCATTAGAGATATGCATGCAGTTGATTGACCATAGCCAGAGAATACAGTTATATACATATTTCTACTAAAAGGTTTCACCTTTAATAAAATAAACATCAAATCCAGATCTTGTACCTGTCAGTAATTACTTTCTTGTGATTTCCAAGAGGAAGACCTCTATATGTTTTCAAATGTACCACCAAGTTATGATCAAGAACTTTGCTGGTAGTTGTCAAATAGTCATGGGAAAGTGGCAAAAACCAACATTTAGAGTTATATCGTTCTTGGTTTGGTTCGGCCTTGTGAAAGGTAATTAACAAGTGTAAGCCTATAGACCTCACCATAAACAATATTATCTTGAGAGGATCGTATGTTTTCTTTTCAGAAATAATACATCTCAAATAGACAAGGACCATGCATGCTCTTCCAATTCCATTCAAACAGTAGAACAATATGGAAAGATTAAAAAATGCTTTACAAAAAACAATAGAGGTATGGACCAAATCCTTACTGTCAATTCGCAACCGCTCTAATATCAAACTCTCTTTCTGCCGCAAGCTTCGATCAGCCTAAAGTTAGATACTCAGGGTTAGAGTTGAGACAACTAGTTATAGTTTACTGCTCTTGATTCATTGATTTCAACATATAATATAACTTAAGAAGCAAAAGAAAGAAGGTGATTTAAAAAGAGAGGAGAGATGGCTGCCTTAAGTTTATAGGACTTGCGCTCAATCAAGAAGACTTTTGAGACCCCATAACAGTCTGCTAGCATTTGTGTCAAGTAGCCCCTTCCAGCTCCAAACTCAACCACTGCAGGGGAGGAATTGTTACAATCAGGGTCTTCCCCAGAAGAGTTGAATGCTCCCAGTTTTTCCAGGTTTCCAAGGATGGATGCCTGCTGGATAACATGTTTTTCTTGAAATGGTATTTTCCTGAAACTAAATGAATTAAAACCAAAACAAAACAAAGGGAGAAGGAAGTGCTAACAGAAAGAAAAAGAAAGAATTACCAGTCAATTGCACGGTTAATCCAAATCCTACAGGGTTCCGGGAGGTTGAAAGAGTCTTGAATGGGGGATAGGGTAGCGTGAACAGACTTTATTTTTGCGATCAGTTTGATGAATTGAGGTGTAGTGAGAGAGTGCACAGCCATCCTCTTGGAGTCACTACTGGTGACGTCATGGTGTTGATGGCCTGCATTGATGCCCTTTTGGTAGAAAGGTTGGAGCTCAAGGGAGTTTTTATGTTTGAGCAATGGACAGCGTCTAAGGTGAGTCTGGAGATTGGATTCCAGTACAGAGCTGGTAGTAGTAGTAGTACATGAAACGAAACTATTATTAGAGAGATATAAGAAAAGGAAGCAATTGAATTAAAATTAGGGATGGATGGAGGAGAAAGAGCTGAAATTACTGACTGAGAGGGATCTATTGAGCATTGAATCCATGTGTCATGGGACCTCTTAGAGTGGTTGCCGCAGAACCTAATAAAAGAAATGTGATGATAGCCATTATTAGGGTTAGGGTTAGGGATTAAAGGAATAGGAAATGGTGTTATTAGCTTACTCAGAATTAGGGAGCGGGGGAATTGCACAGAATCTCTTCTTTTTGGGCAGCCAAAACTTGCATCGACTCCCCACCATTCTCTTCTCTTCTCTTCTCTAAACCCTAGGAAGGAAAGAAGGTTTTGCCGATGGCTGCTCCGACGACGACGGGCAGAAACGGTCCCTAATATTTTTAAGTTTCAACAAATACCATCCTTTAACTTCATAAATTCGCCTTTCTCTCTTAGATGGCGTTTGGTTCATGGATTCTGATGGAATGGAATGGAATTAGAATCCTGAATTCCTTTGACCAAATTCCTTTCCATTGTCTGGTTCATGGATTCTGATGGAATGGAATATCTGAATTCCATCAAAATCCTACGCTGTGTTCTCAAAACCTTTTTAACGAAGGAAAGGGAAGGAAAGTGAGAAAAATGGGAGGAAAGTTAAAAAACTCGTGTTCTCGAAAAAACTTTTGGAGGGAAAGGAAAGGAAAGGGAAGGAAGGAGAAGGAAAGTAAAAAAAAGTGTTGTGTTCTCG
>LUCG01307173.1:0-17076 GCA_001633085.1 Carthamus tinctorius
AGTAAACAAGTTTTCTAAAATTTTCATAGAAAACTGAAAATGAAAACTCAGCTCCATTTTCTGGAAATGTTTTCTAGGAAAATGAAAACAGTTTTCCACAACTAAACATACCCTAAATGTCTAAAATACTATTTTGGTGTTTTTTTCACCTTTTTCTGGTTTTGATTACAAAAAATTTGTTGATGTTAAGTTATACTTAACATCTTAATATGCATCTTCACCAGTGTTTATGATGACAGTACCTCTACAGACCTTCACGCAATATATCATGCGAGACTGAATATTACGTTATATGAACATTACATTTCTTATAGAAAATACCGACTTAAATGTCAGTATTCAAAACATTAACACATGATATATATCCCACTCGAAAATAAGATACAGAGGTAGGATGTATGTTTACAAACAAACAAAAGAAAAGAATGATGTGTTCAAAACTATCTGTGAAGGGCTTTCAGCCTACACAGGATTTGTTTGAAATTAGCAATATATTATGTTCAATAACATTCAAATTATTCAGTCTCTACAACAAGATCTCTTTCCCATCTAAACACACCTGAATTTTCCACATCTAGGTTTGAAATGAAGTGTGAAAGTGATGACTTGTTGCCAAGAACATTGGAAACTGCTAGTAAAACACTTTGGCATGCTTGAAGCTCATCTGCAGAACAACCTTTGGATGAACCATCCTTCCATGGCTGCTCAAATGACCTTGTACATCACATAGAAAAGAAAAGCAAACCAATTCAGGATAAGCATTTGTAGAAACCACAAAAAATTAGATTATGGTCATCATAAACAGCCAAGAAAACCCCCAATGGTCCTTAGGAGCCTCAAATCCTAGCCTTTGTTTGTTTGGTCTTGATAAGCAACTAAATGGTTCTACAACTTTTTAGTTCCAATTAGGAATAGTTTCTTATCTGGATGCTTCGTAATGAATATACATGTGTCTTAGCCGTCAAGTGTAAGTTAAACTCGTATATGCATTTCTATAGCAATAACATACCATTAAACAAAGGTTACAATTTGATCAAGTTGATATATGACAGAGAGGGAGATGAGAATGTTACCATCTCCATGACGGATTAGATTCAGCAGGGAAGGGTATCGAGGATAGCAACGACATCAAAGTACTTCTTCCATCTGGCAGTGCATCTGATTATGAGCTCAAAACAAAGATGAAAACGATTTCAGCAGGGCAATGTACATTAAACATTGTTTTGATCCAAAAAGAAAAGGAAAGCAAACTTTCACCAACAATGTCGTTGACGAAAAAAGAAAAAACAACCAACATGAAAACTTATTTTCTAAATAGTTCTTAAAGAGTATGATTACATCATGAGATATATAAAAATGCCTAAAATTAACTGATGCTCATGCTAAAATGTGGCATCAATTAGATATATAAAATTGGTCAGTGGATGCCAATATCCCATTTGAATTAATTTCAGTCATCCAACAATAGAGAGGAATGCATAAACTTCCATAGCAAACCGACCCAAATCTGGCACGATAAATGCAAAAAAAAAAAAGATGACGAATTAGCTGTCATAAAATATACCATACCTGTGTGGGAGGAATCAGGGAAGAGTAACAAACAAAGTGAGCCAACAACAGACGGAAGCACTTGACATTTCCTCCCAAGAATCTGTTGAAGGTAATATATGATAGCAGCTAGAAATTCTTCAGAGCCAGATCCCGCTTGACTTGTCAACCATTCTGCCTCCAGAAAAGATTGTAACGTTTCTGGAAGTGAGTTATCAAGATTATATTTAGATCCCACATCTCTCGATTGCCATGAAAGGCTTCCTAGAATTACAGAAGCAGTCAACCAGCGTAAAAGCTTCGATAGCAACGAATCATCGGTTTGTTCTTTCAATTGAATACTGTAATAAGATTCTTCCGACCGAAGATGCATCGATGAATTCGCCTGAAGAGCAACCGAGACTGCCCAAAGAACAAACTTCTCAAGCTTTTCCAGCTCCTGGAGATCAACAAATAAATATGATTAATATGGAAATATAAAAATTCAGGAAATACGTTTCGTGTGCTTGGTAAAAGATAGAGTACCATGCTGAATATGGCTGCTTGGGGAGTGCTCATAAGTACAACTTTAAGTCCTAACTCGGCAGTAGGATTATGCTCTCCATTACAGCATACATCAATGGCTTGGGACAATTGATACAGACCTTCAACTGAAAATGTGAAATGCGGTTGAAATGCATCCCTCTTTTGTGATATATTCAGTGTTGAAGCAAGTACTTGCAAAACTGAATCAACCAAGTGAATTTCTTTTACAAGCTCAAAGCTATCAGCAAAGAGCACATACAAATGACCCGAAAGTTGTGTCAGCTGCTCCACAGAATGTGCTTCCAACCATTGAATTGTGTTCCTGGAAGTGACCACATCTTTTACTACCTGAATCATACAGCAGGCAGTAAGTTAGAGGTAGAAAAGATTGTAAGAAATTATCTGCCATCACTAGAATCTGCAGCAACAAAAAGAAGTTTTATCTGAATCAAAGCAGTGAATGACATGCCCAACTTTTGCAATTTAAGCAATTAAGTTTCACATCATGTAGCTGGTCAATTAATTTGTAAAGAGAAGTTTAAACATGGTCGAGTTAGTTCAAAAATAATCTATTTCAATTCTTTTATTCTCAATTTTGATCCATTTACGTAGATGCAACATTTCTAACTACTACAGACCAAAACAAGGGTCCAGTATGTGAAACAATCTGTTTGCAAACATGACAGCTTATACCAAAGATCGGGCTCCCTAGCACATGTACAACATATAAACAAGTCTTTTCATCCACTTCCTTCAGTTTATCAGTTTGTGTAACAATCTGTTTGCAAACTTAAATAACACTTGAACTAGTGGAAGAAATTGAAAGGTGAGAGAGTTTTTAATTTAAAAACACACGTAAACAAATCCTCGGTTTAAATATAATAACACTACAAATTCAATAATTAAGTTGTTACCTCCAGTACTACAGCAAGCTGAGTTAGTAAACCACCCCTCTTTTCTTGGTATGTGCTTCCACAGAAATTTGAAACAAGAGACGACAACCATGAAATTACACCACAGTGCTCAATTAAATATCTACATGTCTTGTCAAATTTAATGGACTTCTTCACAATCTGCAGCACACAATATTGTATCATAAGTGAAAGTGACACAGTACCAGAACTAAAACACAATTTAGATTAAACACCCATAAACTTCTCCCATAATGAACCATAAAAAGTAGACACAAGTCACGTTAATGTTATGATAGATACACAGTGAACATGTGCATCCTGGCTTCCTTCACTACAGAACTACAAAGATGATTAGGTTCCATTCTTTAGTAATCATCTGGAGCAGAGTCGAAATATGGTTTTAAGTAACCATGTCATAATCCATTTAGAAGCTTAAGCAAGAACAACATGGCTTAATAATCATATCAGATCTTCAAAACTTCTCTGATGCACAGACACCACGATTGGATTGAGAGCATGTAGAGGTGAACTATTGTGCACAAACTGAACTAACTGCAAATTTAGTGGTACACTAACAGGCTAGATTGGAGTTAGGATTGCAATTATGAAAGATGAGCACATGACCTAATGGGTCAGGAAGTGGCATGCATGATGCATTTGTTCAATTGCTTAATCAAACAAAAAGGGCTCCAAAAAAACCTCTTGCAAAGTTTATATGCAAAGATTGTGCACCTGTTTATAGAAGCAAGAATATGCTGTTTTTATTAGTAAAGTAGTTCTTATATTTGATAGGATTTGTAAGTAGACAAGTGACGAACAATGATCTGTTTATCATCAAGTTTACTCAGCAGAACAACAAGCTTAAAACTTGTATCTAATAATTACCTGAAGGATTAATTCCCTTGATTCCTTATCTGAAAGAGAAGAACTGTAAAAACTTAGCAGTTTCTCTAAAACTGAGCTCCTGGCATAAATCTGAGCATCATCATCTAGATTTTCACCAGAATATAGTAGGCGAAGCATCCATATCCTGTCTGATCTAAAATCAACAGAATTACTCCAGAAGAACTCATCAAAAAATGATATCATCTGCAAGATAATTAAGAAGACAAATAACGTTACTAACAGAAAAGTTAATCTTATAGAAAGCAACACTAATATATATATATATATATATATATCAAAAAATTAATTGATAGCACATGACTATACTCACAAGGCAATAAGTGAACTCTTCTTACCTTTGTATTCATAGGGGAGTGCATAAGAAGTTTACTTATTGTTTTGTAATGATTATTAGAAGGATCCAATAACAATACAGAGGCCTCTGCAGCAAATAAAGCATGTACAGAAGGAATCCTCTGCCATGCCTCTCCTATGCCGTTTTGCACATATGTCAGCAACGGGAGAAGTCGGTTTGCATCCTTTCTCTTTTGACTTATCTGACAAGATAAGCATCATAATCACATCAATGAAAAAAAAAAACACAAAAAAGGCCAAGACTATAACAAGAAGAAAAAGGACAAGAAAAAATAAAACTTAAACGATGAATCTGCTTGCACATTTATCCCAAGGACAGAAAAAAGAAGTTAAGGATGCTCAACTTGAATAATAAGTATACTAACCTCTAACGCATTCCTGAATACAGCCAGAACCTTGTAGCCCAATTTTCTGATGTCATCATCAGGTGAGGATAAACTAACAAATGCAACACCAAGCAGACCTAGGCTCGCATATTCAACTGGTTCAATGTAATCCATTGACAAACCATGCAATGACATTCGCAAGATGAAAACTGGATCATAAATGTGTGTTCTCTCAATATTCGCAGTTTGTACCTGAATTGAAAGAAGAAACTTGTCAAGAGCAATCAATGGACACAAGAAGCTTCAGGGACAAAGAGAAATACGAACTTAGTACCTCATCCGAAGGTCCTTCATTATCACCTGGAAGATTGTTAGAGAATAGATCTCCTGGTCTCATTTTTCTGTCATAGGGAAAATGGAGTACTGTAGCTGCACAGATTCTGGGGTCAATTGGAAGGTTTTCTCTGAATTGACTTTTCCGGAGTTTTTGTTGAGCTTCAGTGTCATCCATGTCATCAGAAGAAAAGGCCTGCTCAGCCTCCCGTACTTTCCTCACCCTTGTAGCAGCAGTTCCCCACAAATAATCCATATCAGCAATATAACTCGAGTCTGATTCATCATTACTTTCAAGTTCATGCATGAGTTTATAAATTTCCAAGTCTTTTTCACTGAGAGTAGCACCATAAGAAGAGAGAAGCAAGAACATCAACTCTTTAGAATTTATCCCAATATCTTGTTCAAAATCATGGGCACCCAGCTGAGCCCTAGAATGGCATAGCACCCTAAGCAATTTGATAATTTCCAATTGCTTCATGTACAGCTCAGATGACTGCGACATGTCTGCTTTAAGATGGGAATTATGATCCGTTTTGGCGAAAGTAAGTGATCTCAGAATACTGGACATGGGTCTGAAAATGATACCAAACTGTAGAGAACTAGAAGATTTGGTGGCAGATTGAATGGTAGGTGCAAACTGAGAGTGAGCCAACAGCAGCTGAATGATTTGTATATGCAAGGATTTATCGTCAGCTTCGAAGGTTAAAATAACTCGAAGCATGCTGAGTGCTGCAGGGTCCTCAAACCTGTGAAGAAGACAAGATCTTGCAAGCTGTTCTAGGTTAACAGGAGAATTTGATTTTCTATCAGAATTCTTATGCATCTTTGCAGTAACCTCGATCAAATTCCTGAAAATGAAGGTTTCCAAAAGCTTGAACAATGCACATTTTGTGCCTTCAACTTCCGACCGGTAATTTGACTTCAAAGGGAATATTTTGACAATTAACCGCCAAGTGGACACCAATGTATTTATGAACAGAACACTTCTTAAGTATTCTTTGTTAGACATTACCTCCACAGAAGTAAGTTCTATCTCTCCATCTGCTTCCCCTAGTTTGTCAAGAACTTGATTGTTTCCCCTGGAAAATAGCATCATCTTACAAAGAAGTACCTTTGCGACTGACTTCATAATAAGGTTCAAAGATTGATCAATGGAAAAATGATCAATTTCAACAGCATCACAGTCCAGAAGTTTATCGGTACCAGATGGAAGAATAGAATCAAATAACTTCAATCTCTTGCTCCGTTTGACAGTGGCACCACTTGATACGAGATGATGCTGCATGACAGCAACTGCTCTTCCAAGAAGACTGTTGTTGAGAAGATCACAAAGCTCTTCCACAGTTGAAGGCACCGATTTGTTGACTTTTACTTGAAATAGGTCCCCAGAAACAAAGTTCTTCCAATTAGAGAACCCATCCCACAATATTTCCCAATACAAAGTATGTACGCTTCTAAGATGCTTGTAACACTTCTCCCTGTATCTCATGGAGATGAAATCCAAGAAAGATAGACCAACTGGCAGAAGCATCACCAAGTCTTCATCACATCCACCACTCTTCCTCTTCTTGTTAACTAGAGATTTGTTCACCATCTCCATAAAAGGAAGTGCAAAGAAAGACAGATGAAGGAGACTAGAATCAGTCAAATGAAACAACAGTTGAGCCTTATTCATGCTAATGCTTTGAAAGCATTTCGAAAGCAAATTCACAGGGGTGCTTGCTACTACCCTCGACACAACCATGCATTGCCGGATGAATTGAGGAGTTGGACCACCACATGCATTTGCAATCTTAACAGCTTTCAGCAAGCAAAGATCTGCAACAACTAGTTCGGAATGGGAAGCAATCTCAACTACGTGAAAATACACTCTCTCGAATAGAGCAACATCAAATTCTTGTATGCCACCAAAACAAAATGGCACTTCCTTGGCATGTGGCTGCTGCACATAACACAACAGCAAGTCAAAAGCACAACCAGCAAGGTTTAATCCAACAGAGAGAGCAGAAATTTTAGGAGATTCCCAAACAGACGAATCATTAAGGCCAACTCTCGAGAACATCCAGTCAACCAATTCGAGCAGCTCCTGAGGGGATATGAATCGAATCAAATTGTGTAAAGCAAATAATGTTGGGATCAGGGGCAGTGGGTCTTCAGATTTTATGAATTGATCAAACTGGTCCTTAAGCACCTGAACCAACTTCTGGAGGAGGCCATTGAAAAGCCTTTCAATCCGCTTATTTGCACACCCAAAATCCCCAAGAGATTTTACATCATTGCTAAAGGAGGACATATGGTTACAACATATTGCTAGTACTTCAAAGACATGATAATCCATTCTATGAATTCCTTCTCTTGCTAAACAAAGAAAACTCTCTGCCGGGTGCTCAACAATGTTGCCTTTAAGTTCCTTGTTAACAGATAATGGGCTTTCTAAAGCACCCATAACCGCCGGATGGCAGAAAACGGTTTCAGCAATTTCTTGGGCATATTGAGTGGAACCGGGATTCCCAGCCAACAGCAACATGCTCTTTATGAGAGCAAAACAGATTTCAGAAATCTGCACATGCTCTTTCACTGGTTCATCACGAAAGGAAAATTGTACACGATGAAACCAGAAGAACACAAGGCGAAAAGTACAAACAAAATTATCAGACATCTCTCCAGACAGCTTAGCCAAAAGCAAGTCCTGAAATTTGGACGACTCGGATAAATATGGACATTCAATGCCCATAATAGCTGGAAATAACACATAAAACGGAGTCTGCTTCAGGAAATAAATGAGCACTTCAGAAGAATTATTAGAATCAATGCTAGAAGAATCCCCTTCCTTTTGATCAAGGACTGCAGTGACAGCCCTTTCTATGCCCGAAAATGACAGTTCAGGCCATGATTTGCAAATATCATGAAGGAAACTCCTTTCAGAAAAACAGATAGACAATAGGATAGAAAAAGGAGCTCCCCTTAGATTCTGTGAAATAGATATAACTGCTGGGAAATGCTGCAATATTATATCAGGTGAAACACAAAGCATTGACGATGAAAACGCTGTGGTTATCTCAGCAGTATGCTCACTCTCCGCTAGACTCGTAACTTCACCAAGAAGATTGACAAAAGAATCATCAACAACGCCCCTTTTTCCATTAACTGAAGAAAGCATGCAACTTTTTTGATTTGGAATGCTCCTTGAAAAGTGCAGCAAACTGTTTAAAGGCCTCCACTCACAGAAATCACCATCAATATCGTCAAGTCTTTCAGATAACGAATGGCATATCAGAGAAGATAGCAATTCAGCCTCTACCTGAAGAAATCAGATCCATGCATGAAGCTGAGGCATATGATATCCAGATATCCATGTGTATTTTCAAATATGCCTTAATAATAGAAAATAAGAGCAGGGTGTAAAACCTACATACCTGAGTTTGCAAGAGGTATCTCAAGGTGTTGCTAACATACATGGATATCATAGCCTTTTCGGGCAAATTAAAGGTCCCAGACTTCGAACCAAGCAACCTCAGGCACTTCTCCAGAACACAAACAAAGAGAGGACTGAACTGAGGATAAACATCTGATGTAAAAAGGATAATAGAATCATTACCAGGATTTATAAAAGCTATTTGGAGTAATCAATAAAACAAAAGCTAGAACACCTTATTAAGAAGAGAGAGATTCTTTCCAATTAGCGACAAATTCTTACAATGGAACACTAGATGGCAAAAGATATTAGAACCAGGAACTATTATCAAGTCTTGGTATACTATTAGCATATCTGCATATGGTAAGTGGTGCCATCATACAACCTACTTCTGTTATTTTAAATTTATATCACATCCCACAGGCAAATCCTTTTAATAATATGCTTCCTGGTCCCCTTCCTGTACCAAGTACCAGACCCCAAGACTATTGCTTTTAATCTTCAAACAGTGACTTGGTGTATCAGCATCAACTCATTCTACTATTCTGGATTACTAAAACCGTTAAGTCTTTCTCTTGCTTCTGCACTCTAATCCCAACCCTAGCATAATCTGACCTGTAAAACTTTATTTAGAGTCTTTCTCAACTTTTTTACTGATAAGCCTGCAGTGATTCAACAGAGTTGGTTGATTTCATTGCTCTTTGACTAGTGTGAATTGTTTTTGGACTTTGCTTTTGCCCTGGCTTAAAACTTGTGGAGAGTTCTGGCTGGGTTTTTTTTTTCTGTTCTTGATATCAAGTGTGCGATAATTCTCTAATTTCGTATTTTACACGACTGGAGATGACAGTAAGTCAATGAAACACTAAAACAAACTAGAAATGGTCGGTGTTTCAGAGTTAAGTGTGCAGGTCTAATATAGTATTACAGTAAGAAGGCAACTGGATTGAGTGACAGTAATTCAGTGGTCAACCTTTGAACATCATCACCCAGAAAGGAAGACCAACAGTATCCCCTGATAACAGTCACCAGGCTATATTGAGTACAAATGCAAAGCGAAAGCAAATGGTAACAAGAAATTCATGAATGCCACAAAAATAATTCAAACCTTTAGCGCTTTCCAGATGGTGGATTCGGAACCTGAGAAGATCCCAATATTTGAATAAGTTGTTTCCAACAGTAGAAACAGCATCACAGAAAAAGGAAATGACAATAGAGGACAAGTTCTGGACCGTTTCAATCCCCCTCTCTTCAACAGATTTGGTGCTAAACCCAGGAAGAAACAAAAACCATCCATCAATTTCCCTTGCATTGTTGTCAAATGCACCGCTACTTAACATGGCTGCCCGTGCCAGCACATAAGCTTGATCTTTTATGTCTTTGACGGGTGAATTTACAACCAAATTAATGAAATGCATTAGATGTTTGTACATCAGTGGCGGATATCTGATGGGAATATCTTGTTTAGAAGACCAACCGATATGTTCAACCAATAGCGACAATAAAGATTGCTGCAGAACAGTTGGTAATGATAAAGGATTGTTGGGTAAAACTTTAAAGAAATCAAATGACCCCTCTACAACGGAAGGCATGGTGCGCTGCAAGTCAACATTATCCACTGTCAGAAACCAATAGTAGACAGAAAGTTTAAGAAGCGGTGTGAAGAAAGCAACTACTACTTCTCCAATGAAGCCCCAAAACAAGTTCAACACTAAAGAAATAAAGCATGCTAATAAAACAGGCAACATCCTATCAAACCGGACCCTTGAAGCAGAAAAAATACCTTGCTGGTTGTGGGTTCAAATCCCCCTTGTTCAAAAAAGAAAAAATCTTCCTCATATTGTAGTTGAGCAGCTTATCAAAGTAATCGTGTATTTTAATTTTCATTCTCTACTACCTAATTCGTTAAATCTTCAGTTTTTTAGCTAGTAAAAGATACTCCACTACCTCTATTCTTCAAACTCCTGCCTTTGTTTCTGGCACTTGATTCATGTCCTAATATGTGTTCTCTAATTTCTCTCGCATCTTTCGTAGGTTTTTTTTATGTATATTTCTAAATGATCTCCTGACAGTTAAGAGTGTTAGACAGCAAAAAGCATATAGAATAAAATGTATATCTTTCTTTTTTATTAACAAATAAAATAATGAACCAGAACACCAAAATGCCACTTTTTCAAGGTATTATAAAAACTGGTTAGTGGATTTCATGCCCTGTTTTTCCTCATTATTTACCTCAGTTTATTCAACCCACTTCGTTCTGCACAACGAGATGAATTCCGAACTAGAGAGATATTTAAGGCAACAACATATGTACATTATGTATTGCACTAAAGATTTTATGTTAACTTTCGCGTTGATAGAAATGCAATAAGGACTTAACTATCAACAGGAGGACACTAATATGGTAACACAAAACATCATATGGTATACAATCAGCCACGTAGGTGATCCAGAAAAGAATTAAGTGTCATTTCTTTTACGTTCAGGATAAAGTTGATGCTGTTGATTTAAGCACATGATGAGAAGGTTGTCACTTTTATTTTGAAATATATTAGTGGAGATTACTAAATACACCAAACTTATTGAAAATTTACAAATGCTATAGGTTATAACTAACTTGATCATTCTCATCCCAAAACTAGAGGGGATCAGCAACGTCTTGCCACTTACTATATCCAGATCCTTCTAATCCTCTTACAGGTATGCATAACCAGTCACAAGTTGTCAAGTTCAGCTATATGTGGCAACTATTTACATACCTCTTCGCAAACAACAGCCCTACCACAAGGATTTTGTCAATCGATATGCAGTAAATTATACATTGATGTATCAACATCCCATAACATTTTTTATATTTTATTTCCTTCAGATCCCTTACATGTAAATGATAATCACAGGTTAAACCATGTATAGCACCTAACTTCTCACAACTGCTGATCCTAATTCATACCAGGTACCACAAGGACTTCATTGCCCAATATTCAGTAAATTCTACATTAGTGCATCAACATCCTACAGAATAAGTTTTTCCTTACTTTAACTATATGCATTCCTAGTTTCCTACCACAAGGACTTTGTACCCGATATTCAGTAAATCCTATATTAATACATCAACATCCTACATAAGAAGTTCTTCCTTACTTTAACTATATGCATTCCTAGTTTCCTACCACAAGGACTTTGTACCCGATATTCAGTAAATCCTATATTAATACATCAACATCCTACATAAGAAGTTATTCCTTACTTTAAGGACATTCATTCTGTCACTAGCATGAACATTATTCTGAAAATTCATACTTACATGATAAATTTTGAGAGCGTCAAGCAACTTAGAGTAGAAATATGATTCCTCATCCTCTACAACAATGTTCAGATCGTTGCCTTCATGGGATTCCCAGAGCTCCTTGATTAACATAGCATCACCCTTTAGATTGTCAGACTCTTCCACATGATCTTCTTCCAGAATTCTTACGTCATCACCTGGTGTTGCAGTGTCAAGGAAAGAACTAATACCGCCGATAACAATATCTGTTTCCTCATTTGAAGTACAAGTCTTTAACTTCTTATTACTAGCACTATGTTCGTGTAAAACACTTGTATCTGCAACTCTCTTCAAGGTTCGTTCCTCACTCTTGTAGCGGCTACTGAGAGAAGAAATCAATGACAATAAGACTTGAAGATCAGGGAGCAACAATTGCACTTCATTCTGAATATCTTGCATAAGAGACGACCACTTGCACCCAATTTGTTTGCTAGATTCAGATCTATGGCTTAAAGCAGAAATGAGAGAATCCAATAATCTCAATGACTCCAAAACAAGCCGTAACGTTCCATGCTGAATCAGAGACTCAGAATGAAGTAATCCTTTATTCATTACTAGTCTGTTAAACGGACGAGGTCCAATGCACTTTATTATACTTTGCACTTCAGGGCTGCTAAAAGACGGTGGCTCCTGGGGCTGAGAATCAAGAAAATCAAAAGACAAACCTGCATTCACTGAAGAAATCAAGTTTGCAGCCAATGAAACAGCAGCAAACCTGCGAGTACTTCAGTAACTTAATAAATCAAATCAAATACAGAAGGACACATATAAAGGAAAACCCATATATAGATTCATTCATACATACATATAGAGAGAGTAATATCATGTACACACACACACACAATGAGAGACAGAGAGAGAGAGAGAGAGAGTAAAAACGAATTTAACCAGGTTGCATGGTCTTCAAGGTTGTAAGGGAACTCATCCAGATATGCAGAACCAAACGACGGCCTTCCACGTACAATGCCTAATAGCAGATCCTTATGAAACTCAACCTCAGTAGCTTTGAGCTTCTTCATAACACCCAAGAGTCGAGTTGGATTTCCCTTCAACGGAAAAGGGGATGCCTTTGTATCTGGCATCAACCCATTAGAAGGGTCAGTGCAGACCATAAACAAGACCCTTGTCGCCACCTCTGTAGCAACTCCACCACCATCCCTTCCAGATATGTTAACCAATTGTTCCAAAGTAACGCTCCCGAATAAAACGCTCCTGAGCCCCACAGGCACCAAAGACTCAGGGACAAGAACCTTATCTCTCAACGTAGATAGAACGTAAACAGCAGTTTCTTCTTCATCACTCCCAAGCCCACGAAGAACCCCAGAAAACATTTCCTTCTGCTGCAACACCCACCTCAACAACCTAGGATCCCCAATTTCTAAAAAGGACATAGCAAACCGAACATATGACCTCCTAGTTGAGCCCTTCCTTTTTATCTTCTCCTCATTCTTCCTCCTCCTATCATACTCAGCTAGCTTCAAAAAGCTTGGCAGCTTAAAATTAAAACTCTTGGCAACATCAGAAGCCAATCCAGAACCCCGTTTCACAACAGACGCCATCAACAACAATGCAGCATTTTTCCCTTTGCCCTCTTTACTATTAAACTCCTTATAAACATCTCCTAACTTCTCTTCAAGAATCAAACGAGCAAACTTATCTAAAGCCTTACTAACCGAAAGCCTAGCCACATCATTCGGTTTATAGAGACCGTCTTTATGACTCAAGATTACATTAATTAACGACATTATATAAGACAAACCAGCCTTCGATTGTCGTAGATTCCACGCTTGTAGAAGCTCTGAACAGCTGGACGACGTTTGCACATACTCCCGTAACATTTCGCCTCCTTCCTCGCCTCTTAGTAACTTCATGAACTCTTTCGAAGCTTCTGAGCATAATTGGAGGTCAACCGAGGTGATGTTACGTAACAACTCTCTTAATTTAACTTCATGAGACACTTTGATTACGAAATTAGGAACTTGTATACTCTCAGGATTCATAGCTTCACCGTTTTCCATGGCTGCACGAAGAAGTAAAACACCAAACAAGGTATATATTCAACTTACACCGAAAAACAGTAGCAAATACGGTATATAGAGTATAAACACATTGGTATACTGATAGTATTTAATCCAACCTACCTGTAGTAACAGGTTTCCGATTGGCGACGGCCGGCCGTTGAAGAAAAGCGGTGGCTTGAGGCGGAGCAGTGGTGGCGGCGACTGCGGCGAGGAGCAAGAATTCGGGGGGTTTAGGAAGGGTATAGCGGGAAATAGGAGACTTGAAGAAGGGCCTCTTGCTTATGCTGTATGAAGTTGTACCGTACAACTTTGTTTTCAATATATGAATATGGCAAATGGGTTGGGCCATTTGTGGGTTTTGGTAGCATTGGGCTTCCAAAATGCAAAAGTTTGCTTTAATTCTTATTTAAAATAATAAATTTTTTAAGATTTATCTCTTTTATTTATTGAAATTTGTACACAGTCACACGAGCTATTTAAGAATATTGGACAGGTTTTGATACGTAAGGTACGAGTATTCGGAGCAAAGAAAAACGAACCTTGATTGAAATGTATATTAGTCGGTCCTTACTCTTCGGGTCACCCCACTGTTTTACGGATACACTTCTTCATCAAACAACTACCCTCCCTGTTTCACACACACACCACTTTTGGAAACAAAATCAACAGTGAAGAAAATCATAAACTTGATTGTTATTTGGAGAGCATTATCAGAAAATCACTCCAAGAAGAGATGCACCTATCATTTCGAGATGTTCCATAGAAGCACATGTGAGGAACGATAGAAAAGACGTGGGAAGCAATAGTCGGTATAAAGTATAAATTCAAAGAAGAAAAACCATACATACATACACCGATCTGGGTTGTTCGATCAGATTTAGGTTGTAAGCTTCGATGGAGATGGAAGATCATAGTGGTTTTTGTGGGTCATCGTCGAATAAGAGAAAGGGCCTTGGGGGAGAGGGTCGAAGATGGAGGGGAAAGTGAAGTGTTGTAAAGTTTTGTGTTTTGTTTTCAATTTTGTTATACTCGTACATAGCATTAAAATCTTTCACATTTAATTTTTGTTAATTTAAATTTAAAAACATATGTCGGGTAACTTGATAACTTGTTGAACAGGAAAAATACGTATAAGATAAGAAAAAAATAAAATTTTAATACATTAATTGAGATATAAAGTTTGTTATAATAAAAAGTAAAGTAAACTTCATTACATTTTAATGCATTTTACCTTTTTATAAACTTAAATATTTTGAATATTTTAAAACATTTATTTATTTGATATAGTATTTATGATAATTAATAGCATCACGTATTATGAACTTTTATCATAATATTCGTCATGGATCGTTAAAATGGTTAAGATTTGTAAATGCACCTACCCGTATATATAGAGTAGTGTTCTAAATACGAACTCTATCTAATTAATACAAATTACGTAAACTGATCTTAAATCACTTAGTTAGTTTAATGAATATGGTTTCATAAATAATTCAATTGTTTTAGGTTTTAAAATGTTAATTATAACAAATAAACCCTAATTACCTTTCATAAGAACATTTTCAACATATTCTATAAAATACAAAAATTGAGGTTTACATTCTTTATATTTTTTCAATAGATTTCTTATATATTCTCTATTTGAAGAATTCTTTAAAAACTTGTTGTATGGGAAAAAATCAATTTCTATTTGGTCCAACCAATGAGTTTAGTTTATCATTAGTTCATATAGATATCTTTAACAAGATTTTTGAACCAAAATCATTTTAAAGATTTTGTCTTTTAGTTTATATGCTAAAGGTATTACAAGCAACATGTTGAAAGGGTTGGGGCTTTGGTGAGAAATGTGAAGAGTGGCTATTAACCGTTGGAAGAGAATTTGACAAACATTAGGATGAGATTTATCGAGATATGATGCATCGAGATGCACCAAATCAAATTTATTTTTAAGCCGCAATTTATGGAAAGGTATTTGCTTAAAAGTGGTTATGGTCTGAAAATACTTCTCACAAGAAATAACACTTTTTTACATCATCTGATCCCTATGTTGGAAATGATCCATATATCTGGATCATAATAAATAAAGCCCCATAATCTTCATAAATAACTCACATAATTTGCAACAATAATCCATGAGCTTTGCATGGATTTTGGTCATGAACTTTTTCGGTGAAGGTTTAGACCGGTGATCGTTGGCTTTGTTAAAATAATAACCCTAAAAACAAAATGAAATAATGTTGAATCCCGAAAATTTATGAAAAAGGAAAAAAAAGGAATACAATTACATAATAAAATCAATAATAGAATATCAAAAAACTCTCATATAATGAATGGTACATCATCATCATTCATACATGAATGACTACATGAGGTCATATTTCTAATTTATATATAATATTTTATACAAAAACATATGTTTTATAGTGTTACTTAATTGGTCAATAGTAATAAGAACGTTAAATAAGGTTATGTATTAAAAACTAACAAATAAGACATTAAAATATAAAGAAAAATTCAATCACATTACGAAAATTGTACATTAGCCATAACATGCCTTGATGGATATGTAACGAGTTTAAAAAACAGTGCATTAGGTGATCGAGATTCGAGGGCACTTAACAACATAAAAAAAGCCAAAACAAAACTTTTACCAAGGGGATTTTTTGGTTGATAATAAATGAACTAAGAAACCCGCAAATCATAGTAATGATACAATTTACTTATAAAATTTTAAAGTAGTTTATTTAAGGATGGACAGGGTATATAATATTTAACATCAAATTGGGACCAATAATAACATATAGCTCGACTTTTGACTTGTGCATTGGTTACAAAACGATTGTCCAAGTATTTTCGTTGTATAATTTAAGACTTGGATATGAGTTTCTAGCGTTACAAACTAATTTGTATATATGATTCTCATACATAAAAGAGTAGACTAGAACTTCAGAACTTAAAAGAATGAATAATCAATAAAATCTAAGAGTAAATATAACATTTTATTTTAAGAATATAAAATGAATATTTCAAAACATAGTTTTATGTGTAAAAAGTAGTTACATCCATTTGGAGAGAAAACATGACTTTTTTATTTAATCATAAAATAGAAGATCAAATTATTCAAAGCATGAAAAATGAATTTATTTGTTTTTAGGTTATAATTTGTTGATATAATTAAAAAAAACAAAAAAAAATATTGATTGTTGCAGGTGTTTGATTTGATTGCTGAAAATATAAAACCCATAAAACAGTGATGGAATTTGGTTGGGTTTGAAGTCAGCTAATCCCACATCGACCAGAAGGAGAACTTCCACCTGCTTCATATATCAGAGCCGAGCAACTACTCTTGTCCCTTCGGGGACATCCGATAAAATTGGAACGATACAGAGAAGATTAGCATGGCCCCTGC
>LUCG01307174.1:0-10432 GCA_001633085.1 Carthamus tinctorius
TAGCCTTGAGAAATTGAAAATTATGTAAGCTGTCCTACTTCTGTTTCATGGTAGTATGCATTCTAAAAGAGAGCAGTGTTTGCTGACTACATGTGTTCTTGTTGAAATTACAGACATCTAGAGGACAACAAGCTGACTGGTCCTTTACCATCTTATTTTGGCAGTTTGCCAAACTTACAAGAACTGTATGTGGTGATTTTCACATCTTAACTTCTATTTATATTCAAGAGTATTTTAGTTGAAACTCTTTCAGTTTCAGTTGGTCCTAAGATGACATTTTCGTCCTCATGCAGGTATATACAGAACAACTCTCTGAGTGGGGACATCCCTCCAGCGTTATTAACCGGGAAAGTAATCTTTAAGTAAGCAAGCTTCTTTTTTGAACTCGAGAGGGTGAGGTAGTTGGTTACCTTATGGCCTCATGTAACTATGTATCGCCATTAGAACTTAAAAATATCAACATTGTGCGCGGATCAGAGGAAAAGGATGACGTTTGACAATCAATGTGAAACTCTTCCGTGTCCCAAGATCACTTACATAAATCCTATCACTGTTTCGGCATTTAAGACCAAACTGATATGACCATCAAGTGAAAAAGTTGTATCAGAAACACTTCAAACATGTATTATCAGACGAAAACCATACATCTTCTAAACTTCTATGAGGTTTGTACTGCAGCTATGAAGGTAATCATGGTCTACGCAGGCATGCAAAGCAAAAGTCGCGCTACAAATTGATATTGGGAATTTCAGTTGGAATACTTGCAGTTCTGTTCATTCTGTTCTTAGGAAGCCTGCTACTACTGCGCTATTTTCGGAGAAAGGCACCTACTCACAGAAGTGATGACAAAGGTAAGTACTCTACTACTCTTACAACCTTTCCTATTACTTCCTCTGGTGGTCTAACTGATCTGATTGGAAAATGCCAAACTAATCATTACTACAGGAGCGATTTCATCCCGCAAGAGCACCCTAGGATTAACCGGCTACTCAGTCGCACGAGCTGGAAGTTTAATGGATGAAGGAGTATCATATTATATATCACTTGCGGAGATAGAAGCAGCTACTAGTGGATTCTCGAAGAAGATTGGTAAAGGAAGTTTTGGGCCTGTATACTATGGGAAAATGAAAGATGGGAAGGAGGTGGCAGTTAAGATGATGGCTGATTCATCTAGCCATGGAGCCCAGCAATTTGTTACAGAGGTAGTAATTGCAAACAACAGTTGTAAGTTGTTCCGGTCTTGAGATATATCATATGTGAAACATATTTATCAGAAAAGTAAAGGACGAAGAAAATGGCTAGATATCTTGGTGAGAATTGATAAGTTCAACGATAGCTTCGGGCTTAAGCTTTAAACCCCACTAGAGATTAGAGTTTTAGAAGATGAAGAACCATTGAGATGCCCATGAGACATATGTAATATACATATAACCGCATACATATCATCAGGAACACATTAATCTATTTTCTGAAAAGTAGTAAGGAAAGATACCAAATAGTTCTAACTTATTATTATCTTAAACAATAAGTAACTTGCAATACCGACTCACAGGTTGCTCTCTTGTCAAGAATTCATCACAGAAATCTAGTACCGTTAATAGGATACTGTGAAGAAGAGCATCACCATATGCTGGTTTATGAGTACATGCACAACGGAACTTTGCGAGATCACATACATGGTACGTCAACTAAACACTATCTGCAGTTTTTGTGTATGCTCAGATAAGTTATACGAGACAAACGTGAAAACAGATAAGGTCAACAAGAAACACTTGGACTGGCGAGCTCGTCTCCGCATTGCAGAAGATTCAGCTAAAGGTTACTCAGCTTCTCCTTTATGACATCTTTACAGATTTTCCAAGTAAAAGTGTGATACGAAGATCAATGTATTTCAGGCCTTGAGTACTTGCACACCGGATGCAACCCAAGTATCATTCACCGGGACATAAAAACTAGCAATATTCTTCTAGACATTAATATGAGGGCAAAAGTGTCAGATTTTGGACTTTCGAGACAAACTGAAGAAGACTTAACGCACATATCAAGTGTAGCACGTGGAACAGTAGGCTACCTTGACCCCGAGTAAGCTACACTTAACAGATTTTTTATACTTGCTACTGATCTTACTCAACCTCAGCTTAACCAAGTCTTCCTTTATCAGGTACTATGCTAACCAACAGTTAACCGAGAAAAGTGATGTTTATAGTTTTGGGGTCGTTCTCTTAGAACTTATCTCAGGAAGAAAGCCTGTATCTATAGAAGATTATGGAGCTGAATGGAGCATTGTTCACTGGGTAAGTTCACTGATCTTTATGCATATTATGATATCATCTAGAAGCTGCTATAATCCACATATTCCACAAAAAGGAGCTACTTATTGACTTTTGTCTTTTGACTGAAGCTTATTACTTTTCAGCCTTAAATCTGATATGTGTTCTTACTACTTTGATATGGTTGCATTAGATTTTTCTAACAAATCCATGTTAGTTGCAATTGGAAGTAGTAAGTTTGATCTCAAGAGTGACGGTAATTCGTTTAATGGAGGGAACACAAAAAGTTTTTTTACTGTTTTTTATTGCAGGCACGGTCCCTGATTCGAAAAGGAGATGTTGTGAGCATCATAGACCCCATGCTAACGCAGGATGTGAAGATCGAGTCTATATGGAGGGTCGCGGAAGTCGCGATCCAGTGTGTGGATCAACACGGATCTTCCAGGCCAAAGATGCAAGAAATCATATTGGCCATACAAGATGCAATCAAGATCGAAAAGGGGAATGATGGGAAGCTAACCTCCGGAAGTTCTAGAGCGCAATCTTCACGGAAAACGTTATTAACTACCTTCCTCGATATCGAAAGCCCAGACCTTTCTAATGATTGCCTAGTTCCCTCAGCTAGATGATAGAGACAATGTGGTGTATATTAATCTAATAACTCTGAAAAAAAACTGATACATAGATCCCTCCTGCTTTATTCTTTTTGTGGTAAATCAAATCATAGTTGTTTTCAAACTTATATATATATATATATATTAAGACCAAAGAAACTTTACCAGAAGATGAATAAATAGGGATATATTAGTTAGCAAGATCATCTTAATTTGAAATACCTTGAGACTCAAACAACAATTTTAATTGCAGAATCTGCATGATAAAAATATTTTAATGCCCTCTTTGATCTCAAGATTATTGTTGCATATACTTGGTGGTTGATTTTCGTTGATCATGTTTCCGCTATTATCTCGTTATAAGAACCTAGTTCATTGTTCTTGGGAATTACGTGTTTATAGTGAGGTCCAACTGTCGAGTTCTTGACTAGTTGGGTTTCGGTATTTTCACAGCACGTTCACACATCTTTCTTGCGATCAAAATGTGGTATCTGGTGCTCGTCGTCATCGATTTAGGGTTTCGTCGTAAAAAATGGAGGCAGCAAAGAAGGTTGAACACAAGCTTTTGGCGGTTTAATTATTTGGTCCCTTAAATATGCAATATTGTTTATTGGCTATGGTTTCAAGTTGTTTTGTATGTTGTTAATACGCTAAAATACCACCGTGAAGTTTCCGTCACCGATTTATAATCAAACACACATGGTTCCAATCTTTTTTGCTAGTCGTTTTTCCGTTTTGCAATGTTGGTATAACACCACTATCAACATGTACCGACTAGAAACAGATGATACCAGATAAAATTGGTTGGTACAGATATAAAAGTTTTCATACCAGTTATAATCCATTGGTACATATGATATTGAAGAAAAAACATAATATTGTAAATAAGTCACATGTCATGTGCATTGTTTTTTAATGAAAAGAAATTATTGGTCAATTATTATTACATTCTAAATAAGCCATGTGTCATGTACATCGTTCTTTTTTTAATGAAAACTCCGCTAATTAATACATACAAGAAGGAGGGTAGAACACATGACATTAGAGCGAGTGAGATGGGTCGACAAGTCGAGAATGACGTGGGATGAACAAGTGAGAATAGACACACCCTTAGACATTTTCAATAAGATTTACTGTAGAAAGAAACTATAAAAGTATACCAGGCTTAGAGGCACGTAGCTAGTGTAGATGGAAAAGAAGGTAACGAGGTTGGTTGTGGAAAAGTGACTAAGTTTGACTTTGGACCATACTATCATACTTATTGCGTGTACAACAAGAGTTTAGATGCAATTGTAATTGTTTTTTTTTCCAAGACCAAGAAGACTGGCGCCTACTAAAATAAAGGGGAGTAAATGATGAAGACTAAAAAAAGCCATTAATGATTATAACCGACTGTAAATGTCAATCTCTGATATAAATACGTAAACGAAAAATAAAGGTGTTTATGAACTCAATTCTACATCCTTTAAGATAAGAGTTTCTCTTGAATTATCCCAATACAAAATTCGTAATACTAATGTTGTGTTCTCGAATATTGAGAGAGAAGAAAAGAAAAAAAAGGAATAGTAAATAAAGGAAAATAAATTTTTTTATTTGTATTCTCAAAACAAAAGAAAAAAAAAAGATATCATTTTTACAAAAATATCCTCTAAAAATAAATCCATTTATAATGAAAAGTTGGATAATTATGTAATTTTAATAGTTTCAATAAAATTTTCAATTAGTTTTAATTTTCTTTGTTTTTCTTTACTTTTCTTTCTTCCCATGTTTGGGATGAAAGTTTTGAACCGAAAGTGAAAAATGCGTCCAGGCTCAAATTTAGGTGGGAAATACAGGTTTCGGTTCACGAGGGAGTGACACGTTACACCCAGTTACTCTTTTATTATATATAAATATATAGATAGATAGATAAGAAGAGGGAGGATATATAGATAGATAGATAAGAAGAGGGAGGTTCATACGAGAAGTATGTCAATTTAAGAAAAAACGAGGAGCAATCTCAGCCACACATCTTCGGTNCTGACACAACCACGATCAAAGTTGACCGAATGAGTGGCTAAGATTGCTCCTGGTTTTTTTTTTAACCTTTCAAAACCATAAACAACTTATTAGGTGATAATAGTAAAATATTTTTATAACAAACTATATAAATAAGATAAGTTAAAAATCTGATATTTCAACTTTTGTGGACTCCTTTTTTCAGGTCAGAGCTTACGACGTCGTATTTCACACCGACTGGGCAAGGATCGTATGCTCCGCACCCTTCGCATGCGCTGCATCCATCGTCGGTCGTCTTCTACGCCAATTCAACAACACGAAACCTACAAATCCACCATTTTTATGATCCTCCAGATTGCTGTTAAATAACTATAAGGTAAAGCTCCTAATTCAGTCACTTCCTAGCTCTAAATCAAATTCCTAGGCTGAAGAAATCGATTAAGACCGCATTCTAATGTGTGCACTTGTGTAATTTGCATACCTAACCAGTTTTTTTGTTTATGATGAACAGAAATGGAAGAGTGCAATGATTTGGAGCAGGTTAGTGGAAGTACATCATCTGGAGAGAGTGGATTTGTTCATGTTGAGCCGATTGACTCTGCATCAATAGATGGTGGTTCAATTAATCAGGTAAAATTTGATGATTACTAGTTTTAGACATTCTATTTCATGTTTACAAAACTGGTTGAATCTATAATCTTGGCCAAATGATTTCCAGCATTTGACTTTAAATGTTCAACTGAATACAGATTGCTATAATTCAGAAAAAGATTCAGGAATATTTGATGAATACATATTATTAAACTTGTTATAAGTTGGATGTGTGAAACTGTTGGTGTTGAATTTGTAAAACCATGCATTATCAATTTTGCATTTGGATGTAAGAGGGTTGACTTCAAAAGTCAAACTGTATATCTGAATCATTCAGAATGGAAGAGTCTTCTTTTGATTGAAGCTTCAGTGATTTATAAACTCTGATTAAGTTTGGTGTTTTATGCTAGTGGTTTGTTGTGAAGTTATTTTTGCAATTTAAATTATGCGTTATGTTCGGCTCAATTGTTGTATTTGGAGCAATATTGAGTCAATGACTTACTGGAAAACTACATTTTGATCATCTTGAGTAGGATGATGGAGTAGTGGTAACAAGAGTAGATACTGTACAATACGAGTCGAGTGATCTAAGGATGACTGAAGATGCGGGGAATGAAGAGTTTGTGGATTGCCCAGATGACTTGGTTTCTTATGATGGGGTGACTACTTCTGTTGAAAGTAGCGAAGGAGAAGTAGTTCCTGAACACCAACAGACATTTCAGGACACTACAGAAGATAATCGGCATGTTTTTTCTGATGGTGAAAGGGAAATCTTTCCGCGCCACTATCAGGTTGGCAATCACCTTTTTCCTGTAAAGTCCGTTTGTACCATCGTTAAGTTTTTTTGGTAACCATTGGTGTCTGGGCGAGCGTGGGCCCACCTTGACTAATCCAATGGGGCCATGAAGATTACAACCAGAAAATCCTTCATGGCCCGGAGGAGACTCAAACTGGTGACCTATGGGGAGGAGCCCAAGAACCTAGCCTTTATTTGCCGGTTGAGCTGGCCCTCAAGGTTACCATCATTAAGGTGGCTTGTATTTACTAAGTCTTTTCTTTGTGCAGGAAGAAAGACAGCAGTTGACGATAGAACTGGCTAATCTGCAGCATCAGCTGAAGGATCTTATTAAGAATCATCCATTGATTGCTGGAAATGACGGTGGGTTATCTATGGATCAATTCACATCAGCAACAGGAGTGGGTGATGACAAGTCTTTGTCGCCTTTGCATGAGATGATAAGTGGCTGCTCTAGGTTTATTCAGCTTGCTTTAAGTAAACAATCACAGACTGAGGGCACAATCAGAGAACTCTATTCCACTCTAGATGCTAAAGATAGAGAAATCGAGGATCTTAATGTGAAGGTCACTGAACACTATGTACCACTAGTGTCATCTGTTGAGACCATTGCAGATAGGATTTTATCTTCGCTTGCAACCGTCATTGGTGAGGAAGAATTTCCTGATACTTCTGTTACTGGTAAACTGTCTCATCTTGAGAAAAGCGCCTCCCTTTTAATTGAGAAGCACAATCACTTCCTTTATGGAGTTGAGATGCTTAACCAGTGTTTGGCAGAGATTAAGTCGGAGTACCATATGCAAACTGACATGGATAGAGTTTTATTTGCTGTACGAGAGGAATTGGTCGAGTTGAAAAGGAAAGAACTTGATTGGGCCTATAGGAGTAGCCATTTTGAAGCAGAATATGGGAAGCTGATGGAACAATTTGATAAAGGCAGAGAAACCATTGAGATGTTACAGTCAGAGATTGGAAAGCTCAAAGGGGACGTTGAAGTCGAGAAGGCAAGGTTTAGTAATGCCAAAGAGAAGCTTGGCTTGGCTGTGACCAGAGGAAAGGCATTGGTTCAGCAACGCGACTCATTAAGGCAAGTGATTGTGGAGAAAACAAATGAATTAGATAAATGTTTGATTGAACTGAACGACAAGTCAAGTGCCCTAGAGGCTGCCGAGTTGAGAAAGGAGGAGATGAAACAAGCTCTTTTGCAAAGGGACATGGTCCTTGAAAAGTGTGAAGAAGTTTTGTCTCTCACTGGTGTTGCAGAGGAACTTCAGTCATCAGATATCATTGATAAGGTTACGTGGCTTTCAAATGAAAGAAGTAGACTGTCACTTGTCTCTTTGGAATTTCAGAAACTCACCAATGCGTTATCCTCTCTAGAGTTATCTGAGGCCGCACAGTATCCTGACTTGGGATCTCAAGTTAGTTGGCTGTTGGAATCATTCAATATGGCTAAAGCCCAAGCTATTAAGCTACAAGATGAAATTAGTACAATGAAAGAGGGTACACGTGCGAAGATTGATCGCCTGACATTAACACTGTTGGTGGAAGCTCAGGATAAGAGCTATCTTGAAGAGGAGTTCAGAGATTTGACACGCAAGTATGAAGGAGCTGTCAAGGAGAAGTGCCAAGTTTCCTTGGAGAAGGAGCAGATGCTGACTCTGTTACTGGATGCATCTGGGATTTCAATAGATAGTCTGGAGGACAGCATCAAAATACACTCTGACGTGGCCATGGTGATTGACAGATGTTTATCAAGGATACGAGAAAATGCCATAGGTTCTTACGAACTGTCTCCTATGCAGACAGAATTACTTGAAAAGTTTATGGACCTGTTGTATGAAAAGGATCAGAGGTGTGTGCTCTATGAGCAAATACTCAAGGAAGAGACAATGGATAGGTTGGAGCTGGATAAATGCTTAAGTAAGATAGCAAATGTTTCTGAAGAACTTCGTGTATTGAAAGATACGAATGGATCTCTGCAAATTGATCTTCAAAAATCTGAGGATAAAGCTGCTTTATTGAGGGAAAAGTTATCCATGGCAGTTAAGAAGGGCAAAAGTTTGGTTCAAGAGCGTGAGAGCATGAAACAGCAAATGGCTGAAAAGAATACTCAGATTGAGGCGTTAAAGCTGGAACAAAAACAACAAGAAGCAACAGTGAGTGACTGCAGGGATCAGATTAGTAAATTGTCAAGTGATGTGGAACAAATAACAAAGCTGGAATTTGATCTCCTACGTTCAAAAGAAGAAAGGGATCAAGTTGAGCGGTTCTTAGCTGAGAGCAATACCATATTACAGCGGGTAATTGAGGCAATTGATGATATTGTTCTTCCAGTTGATTTAACAGAACCTGTTGAAAAGGTGAAGTGGTGTGCGGCCTATTTAAATGAATGCCAAGTTGCAAAGGTGCAGGCAGAGCAGGAGCTGGGAGATGTAAAAGATGAAGCCAGTATGCTGACTAGCAAGTTGACTGATGCCCTGACAACCATGAAATCCCTTGAAGATGCATTATCGGTTTCGCAGAAAAATGTGTCACTATTAACTGAAGAAAAGAGAGAATCAGAAATGTTGAGAACGCATATTGAAGGGGAATTACATAAAGCAATGGAGGAATGGCAGATTTCAAAGACGCAGGCAGAGCAAGAAGTGGAACATTTAGAAGAGGAAGTTGCTACATTGAACAACAAATTGGCGGAGGTCCTGACAAGCTTGAAAACACTGGAAGATGTACAATCAGGTTCAGGGAAAACGATCACTCAACTAACAGAAGAGAAGCGAGAACTAGAAGTTTCCAAGTCTTGTGTTGAAGAAAATTTACATAAAGCATTGGAGGAAGCTACATCTCAAACGAGTAGATTTCAAGAGATAGTTGCAAGTAAAAACTCGCTTCAAGAGGAGTTGTCACTTGCAGAAAGTAACATTTCTGTGCTGATGGGTGAAAAGGAAGATGCTCAAGCTAGAACAGTTGCTGCTGAATGGGAGCTACAGAAAGTTAAGGAGGAAATTTCTACTCATGCCATCAAACTAGATGAACCCTACAGAACTATTAAGTCCCTTGAGGATGCAATGTCTCAGTTACAGACGCATGCTTCTCAGTTTTCTAATGAAAATAAGAAGGCACAAGATAATGTGAATTCATTAGAGAGTGAAATAAAGAAGCTCAAAGAAGAAGGTGCATCCCATGAGCGCACGTTCATGGATGCCTCTGCAACTATTAAAACATTAGAGGATGCATTGTTGAAGGCCAAGAACCGTATTTCTGATCTTGTTGGAGAACAGAAGAATGCTGAACAGGAGATTATAACCCTCAATACCCAGTTGAGTGAATGTAGGCAAGAGTTGGCATGCAAGCATGATAATCACGGTTTTGAGCTCCTGAGCTTTCTTGACAATTTGCAAGTACTGTTGAAAGATGGAACTTTGTTGACCTTGTTCAAGCAAAGCTTTGAGAAAAAAATTGAAATCTTTATAGAAATGGACCGCCATCTTAATGATATCATGGATTATTCAGAACAGCTGCAAGATTATCCTGCCATTGAGGTAATAGATATATCCTCCCAACATAAATGACAATCTTCATTTTGTTTATTTATTTTTGGAAACCATTCTGTGTCACAATGGTTTCATTGTTTTCTCCTGTATATTGTGTAAAGTACGCATGTTGTTGTCCAGACCTGTTAGGGCTTTAGGCCTTTAGCATCCATACCACCTCTCTTATTGGAGCATGTCTTCTGCTTATTTTAACATTGGGCCAAAGATGAAAGTATGCCGTTATATTGTGTATCTTTTTTGAAGTTGATGGGTATGATGATGTTAGAATAGGTTTTCTGACCTTGCATACTATTTATCACTTACAGTAAGGAGTCCCAAATTATAGTTGTCCATTATCTTGACACCACTATTTCAACTTTGGCAACCTGGTGCAGTTAAACTTGGGTCAGTGACATCGATTCTTTTCACTTCGATGTGGTCTAACCTTTTAGTAATTATTAGAGAAACAACCCACCTTATCTCTCAGTATTTTTGTTATTGCTACCTGTACCTAGCTCGTCATGTTTCTACTTAACCGTCTTTCCTAGGGGCAGAATGTTTTCGTGTACTGTTGAAGAGAAGAAGGTATCAAAATGGTTTTCTGATCACCTTATTAGAAGGTACAACAAG
>LUCG01307175.1:0-11153 GCA_001633085.1 Carthamus tinctorius
TAAAAATTACCAAGGATGTAGCCTGGGCAAACCCAGGTGAACCTTATCAAAAAAAAAAAACTTATCAGATGGATTTGACATGAGGATATTTAAGATTAAGATTATATAAGTCATTCCCATTCAATCAATGAACATTCCCATCCAATCAAAAAGGCCTTTTTTGCAATTGATTTTGAAACTTGAATCAACTAGCAAATAAAATGAGATAATTTATCATGAAGTATATCCAATTTTCTGGTCCGTATTAGCTTCAACCTAGCATTTCTGTTATTATATTGGCTCTTATTCACTTGTAATGTGAAAGAGTTTCTGTATACCTGTTATAAGAGATGTTCTCTGCAAGGCCATAGGTGTGAGTTTTCTTGGTTGACTGTGTGTGTGGCATAAGTGCAATTTGCACCATGTTCAGTTCGTGCATTCTGCATTGAGGCACACCTCTATGTGAACTTCCTTGTGGGCGAAATTGCACATGTGTTGGAGTTTTAGATATGCATGGTGTTGTCCATTTAAATGTACCCACTTGAGCATTTAATGTGTTGATTGCTTAATGTTGCCAAACTGGACTACTGGAGTACCAAATGCAGACCTAGCCCTTGTTATTATCAGTATACAGCGGCTGTCCTAAGCTTTAAACCAACCGATCATAATATACCAGACAAGGTTTTTTACTACTGGCCCTTTATTCTTTTAGTTTATGATCTTGAGTTTACAGACCAACATTGTAGAGTGCTCCTGTTTATATGAAATTTAAGAGAAGTTTGTTAAGTTACAGCTAAAATTTTGTAATTGGTGTTACAGCTTGAAGATATCATCTGGGATGACTTTGATCGCAGTGGTGATCATATAGTGCCCCACCCTGGTAACAATCATGGTAGCAAAGATAAATTTGAGGAAGACAGCTGTAAGAAGCCTCGACTTGAAGTTACACCTCTTCAGAGCAATACAGGCGACCTTTATTCTTCTGGTGATGTTTGTCAAGTAAATGAAGAAAGAGACCCTAAGACATTAAATGAAAAAAAGAACATGATGGAACAAGATTCATGGTCTCATAGACCTGATAATGTATTTTCTGCCTCTGGTGATGCTAACACAGCAAAAAACATGCCTGGTTTACAATCTGGTAATGCTGGGATATCAAATCTTTGCTTCAAAAGCAGCACCATCACCTCTGACAGTGAATTATGCACTGATGATGGCATCCTCAAAGATACCTCTGCTGCAGTTGATAGTAACTCGTACAATTACCCTCCAAGTCACATCGACCAGTCTGGAGATCTTAATTTATTCTCCAATGATGGTGATGATAAAGCGTCAAGTGATCTTTTATACTATGGCTGGCCTGATATTGGAAACTTTGAGGACGTGGACAGGATGTTAAGGTAACCCTCACTTCAAAAAACTGAAGAAAAAAACGTTCACCTTTTCTTTCTAATGTTAGGATAATCTTCATGTCAAGGCATTAAAATCTTCTATCTTCTGTTATTATCACAAAATACAGATTTACATATATCATGACTATGTGCAGCAATTGTGATTCGTCATTTGGACTGGGAGGCAATGACGATGAATTGGTCTGGTTTACATCAGAAGATCCAGCTGGAGGATATGAAGAAGCATTGAAGATGGACCTCAAGTTTCCGTGTTCTGATTCAAGTGCTTTAACTAATATATCGCAGGATAATGGACCTCGTGAATCAGAAAACAGATCTAGTATTGTGTCTGAAAGCGAAGACGAGTTTAAGCTAAAAGATCAGGTTGGTCTAGTTATATTTATGAAAGCAAGTTTGTTGTATGTTCATTCTTACCAATTGAACAATCTTAAAAAAATGTTTCAAGTTGTTGGTAATGTTTCTTTAATTGCGAACCTGAGTTCATTGTTGTGGCTTCTTTAAAAATATGCAAGGAATACCCACTTACAAAAGGTTACAATTGGTACTTAGAACATTTTTTTTAGACTGACAAGTCTCGTTTTCAGTTGTCATGTACATGAACTCTTGGTTGAACAATTTCATTTACCATATTCTCATAGGAATTGCATGGGACTGGGGACTGCCCTTTTTACATCTTTTTTTGTGTGTGTAGAAGTTATTGATATATTCATGTCACCTGGTCTACTGTCAGTGAGCTATACTTTTCAGATGTTCACCTTGACATTCTTTTGTGTATATACTGTATGTTTGAAGATCTTTTACAATACGTATAACTACATTATATGTCCATTTGCAGAAAAAACAGTTGAAGCAACAGAATCAGACAGAAGGAAAGAAAGCAGGTCAGTACTTTGTAAATTATGGTTTGAAAAGCAATGACGTTTGTCTTTCTTCAAGTGATGAATCTGATCAAGTTTTCACCTCCGTAGGAAACCGGCAGCAAATTAAAAGCTTAGAACATGATTCTTTTGGCTACAAGCAGAGCAGCTCTTATCTGCCTCCAGGCCATGATCATGTTCCAATGCAAACTACAAGTGCTCAGGTGATGACTGGTATCAAATCTGAAAATAGGGGTTTGGCATCTCCTTTCCAGAAAGAAGCTTCGAGTGCAACAAACCAGGTTCATTCATTGGAGAGAACTGGTGATCCTTTATTTCAGGGGGCTTCTTCTGAAATCTCCGAGAGAAGAAAAGTACATGAGGCACATGCATGCCAGCCTTCACTTAGTGGAAACCAAAAACAGACGAGTATGATGCTTCAGGCTTCAGGAAATGACCTGTTCTCATCCCAAAAGCAATTCCATATTATGGAAAAAGAAACTGAAAGACAAAGTGATATGGAGGGAGTTAAGAAAAGAGCTTCAGCAGAATTAACTACAATAGATGTACCAGAAGGTTCCTCCATTAGTTCCGAGGTGGATCAGATCTCACTAGAAGCAACTAGTTTCCTCCAGCTCCAACAAGTTATGGAACAGGTAAGACGCCATTTCCTTTCTTCATTAAGGATCTGGTTTTGCATTCAGAGGTCTTAATACTATCATGATATAAGCACACATTATATTTAGTATTGGCATCCCTGTTGCATTCACTGGTTTGTAATGTTTCTAAAAGTTGGAGTGTTTAATTGTCGCTACACATTTCTAAATCCTAAACTTGCATTCCTAGCCTCTGTTCATGTTAGAGTTATGCATGTTGTACGCTATTACTACATATCCTTAAGGCAAGTTATTTTGCTTGGCATTACCCCATTTAATGCAAGGTAAAATTTGAACTGTATTTATTACTACCTGTAGATGCATATCAGCCCTCATCAAGGAGAAATATGTATGTTCTTGAGCTTGCAAAGCATCCTGTTATTATGTTAATAAGTTTTGATGCATATGAGCCCTCATCAAGTAGAAGGTTTGTATACTGAATAAAGACACAATCTTCAAGAAAAAACTAAAGTAGGCTGGACTTTGGGCTTGATTGTATTCCGACTGCGGCATGGATATGCCTTTAAGAAGTAGAAATAGTTTAACTACTAAGTTTCTTAATGGTATTCTCAATACGAAGAAGATACTTAAGTGTTGGTCCTGACTTGCAGAAGTAAAGGAAATGCTCCAAGATGCATTAATTACCGTGTCAAGCTGATAAGCCGTACATTGGATGTATGAAATTGGTTATCGGGCATAGGTAAAGTACACAAACTGGTTTATTTATAAATCAATTTGGACCTATGCCATAAAGAAGCATAGGAGAAACTATATTCTCGATGAGATAATTTACTGGAAGATACAAGGGACAGCCGGGGATTTGCATGCAGTATTGTAGTGGGAGGAAAAACGATTCTGCAATATTATTTAGAGGTAGGGGTATGACCAGTTCAACATTGAGGTAAGTGGACCACTGGTCAAGCTATATTCAAATATTCGAACCCTTAAATAGAAGAACATGGAAAAATGTCATTCATGTTTTAGAGTCCTTGGATTCTCATCTCTTCTAATTTTTAGTGATTTCATATTATCGATAGCATACCCACTTTTAAAGTATGGGGATGGGATTAGAAAAGTCTTTATTGTCACTGTGGGCTAAGTCTTCCCTGTAGACATTTGATTAGAACGCTCTTCTTGGTAAAAGATGGTTGTACAGCAGACTTCATGTTGGTTAAAGGCAATATAATATCCCCATAATAATAATGTAATAATTTGCTGCAAGTCTCCAACTGAAAGCAATAGGTAATGAGCCCAGAATGCCATGACTAATGTAATTAATATAGCAAAAGCAAGCATCTATTTTTGAGCATCTTAGCTGTGAGTTGAGCGACAATTTGGAATACTTGGAAGGGCGTGTCAAGTTGCAAAGGAAGTTTTAGAATACTCTGCCAAGCAAAGGAAAAAAAGGTGCAGCAAAGCACTTCAGCAGAAGTATGGCAATCCAATCCAAGCTAAGGTAGACAAGTGCCCAAAGAACTTTGCATTTCTATGATAGATGTATCCAACGACATGCTTATCTGTTCTTCTTGGACTGAAGGACAATGTAAATGGTTGTAGGCCTATGGACCCTGTGTATAATTCACATGGTTTTTACCTAGTGGTTCAATTGCACAATCAGGTTCCCTATGTATTATTCATAATCTGATTCTTTTTATGAGAGATATCCATCAAGTTGCAGGATCTTAAGGTGTTGCAATCAGTCGGTTCTTGGTGGTTGCTAGAAACTGTGGGCAGGAACTTAGTGTGATGATGTTTATATGCAAGAGGAAGTTAAAGAAGTAACAAAACGTCACTCACTTGGGTGGATTCAAACACATGGTCAACATATGTTAAAGGCAAAGACAACCTTGTGCACTAATTGAAATTTGATAATCAGCATATGCTGGTGTTGCAATTCTTTTAGGATAACGATGAGAACTCAAACCAACAAACAATGAAGCAATAAGTTCTATGATGTTGAGCAAGACATACCAGGGTGCCCTTACAAAAAGATTGAATTGTAATATTAGTAAAGATGATTTTGAAGTTGAAAAACTGAAGTATACTAGACATCTTAAATCCAGGATGGTTAAGTGAATCCAATTATAAAGTTCAAAAGTATCAAATTGTTTGGCATGGCTGACTCCGCTGCATTCCTAAAATGAGCACGAAGGAAAAGCAACCCATGGGGTGATCTCCGAAGAGGGAGATGGAGTGGAGGACTCCACCAAATTTCCAACTGATCATGTGTGAGGGATAGAGAGCTAGAGAGAGAGAGAGAGAGAGAGGGAATTTTTGTTTTCTCTCACAAACACACTNGTATCGTCTTGATATAGAGCATATGCCTATTCTTGACATGAGTATGCCTGACAAAATGCCCACTAAAGCTAGAAATTGATGAAATTGAGTTGTGTATGATATGAAAAGGAGGGTATCTCACTTGATAGGTTCACTAGAGATGTTTGAAGGTAAGGTTTTATATATAGTTTGTTTCTATCCTTAGATGTTACTAGGCAACTATATTATATGCTCAGAGCAGTTCTATATCTGGTAATACAGAAAGATTTCTTATCAACTATGCTGATGTTACATGAACTTTCTTGCTTAATCTATGCAATGTGGTTCTCTAGCTGCGCCTAATCACCTGCTTCATATGCATTATATTGTATAGTCATACACATCTTTGCAGGTTCCAAGCTAATGTGGATGGGGTAGTTCCTATGGCATCCTACAAGATGAATAATGTTTTGTCAAGGAGGCCTCCTCACACACAGCAGGTAGCCCATTGGGTGGACCTTTGGGGGGCTTGCAGTGGAGAGGTCTCTTTGACTAATCCTTTGATACGTATTTCTTTTAATAAGTGTTAGCTTTCTTAATAGATTTTTAAGGTAGTACAAGGAACAATTTGTTTGTATTTCTTTTTCTGATGGTATTGCCAGCTTTCTAAGTTGTTTTGCTTGGACCTGTGTACTTTTCAGTTGGATATGAGGACAAAGTTATGCATCAGGGATAGTCTGTACCGTTTGGCTAGAAGTGCAGAACAACGACATAACCATGCCGGTATAAGAGACAGAACTACAAACTGTGGAGCTACTGATGGGCCTTTAATGAATGAAGGGACTGACAAGTATGTTTTCTTTCTCTAATCTCAACCATTGTAAGTGATTGGTTGGCCTTCATATATTGTTTGTAACGGAACACTTGAGCAAGGAAGATTAACATTCCTGATATTGGTTGTTTTATATTAATAGCTTGTTACGTGGCTTTATAAGTCAACTTCATGGCCTTTAGGGATGGCGTCGTTTGTAAGTTATTCGTAATTCAGAGGTCGGGAACACTTGCGTATAGAAAGAGGATGGATAGGCAGTTTTGCTTCAGTCCCTTGTTGGAGTCAGATGCCAATGTAGGGTTATAAGCTTCGGGAAGGCATAAGATTGTAGTTTACTAAAGTAGGACAAGTCAGACCCTTGGACTTGTGAACCATATATATTAGTCAAGTTAAAAGGACATTGGTGTTTTGCAGTGAAGTGACTACCACCTGTTTTGGTACTAGACGGTGGTGAGTAAATGCAGGAATGAAGCCAAAAATTTTGTAATGAAGGCCCCAAATGATACAAATATAGTGTTATTAAACATTGATTCTTCTTAGTCTCAGCATAGTGACCCACTTCATTTTCTCTCCCCTTCTCTTAGGGGTGGGGGGAGATGCATTCAGAAGGTTGAAAGGAAAAGCCACTTGTGCCACTTAGCAGTTAGCACCCAAGTAGATTTGTCCCTGGGGAGGAGCCAGAATTGAGGATCAGGGGGACCGTCAGTGGCATACCATCCATCAACAACGATATAAGTTCATGGTCGGAATTGTAAAAGGTTATCCAACTAACTAAGGTTAAACAATTACAAGTATACCGGTGATTCACACAATCAAGTTGCTCTGGAAACAAGCAACAAACAAGGGATGTCCAAGAAATGAGAAACCATACTTTCTACACACTATTGGTTGGGAATTTTGTGAAAGGTTGCTTTAAAAAGTTTTATAGGGCATTCTCCGGATAATTTAAATCGAAGCAACTGGACGTTCTACTTTGGGCCTATATGACATGGCTGATCAATAGAAATACTCCAAGACTCCATCCTTGCCTTATCCCTCTCTAGGAGTATTTTAGTGATAGTTTGAAAGTAGTCACGTAAGATTAAAGGACTCCCTATTTGCGTGGTGCGTTCTAGTGACAGCATTCCCAGTTTTACTAGCACTTCCGGTACTGGACTGCCTGGCCGGCTTCTCGTTTTCCGTCTTATTCTTCCTCATTCCCTTCCCCACTTCCCAAGGAAGCTCCACTTTGAAGACTGGATCTAGTTGGAGCCGGGGGTGTACTAATCAATGAACCCTCGAAACCTACTTTCTTTTCTGACAAGATCTAAAGTATAGATCGTCTTCTAAGCAAAGGTTACCTAAAAGCTAGCTTCTTCTAACCACTCCCTATAGCGATATGGTTTAGCAAGACCAAAACCCATCTACTAAGCCATAGCTAGTGTTTATAGCAAAGTTGTTCCCAAAATATCAAAACAATGCCCATTTTAAATGTGTGAACCAATCTACTAGATCATTACATAAATTTCGTCAAAAACAAAGTTGTAAATCATCAAAAAAATTACCCAAGAAAGTAATCTGAGAAACCATCATAGAAAGTACCTAAAACAAAAAGATAACACTCAAATATTTTCATCAGCCAAATCGTTGTTCCATTTCCTTGCCAGGTTTGTCCAAGTTTTCTTTGTCATCATGGTTTTCCATTCATTTTCTTCATGAACTACTTTATCTATGACCATGTTCAAGTCAAATAGCAGGATTCTACCATTACAGTTGATTATTTGTCTAAAGTGTAGAAGTCTTGCTATTTTTCACATATTCAATGATTATTAAGATAACAATATGGATCCCGTTAAGAGAAATAGAACATGGGAGTTAGCTCCAAGGGTGTGAAATCCATAGGATTCAAATGGGCATTCCATTGATAACTACTCCGTGATGGATTGATATATGCCTTTAAGGCAAGCTTGGTGGCTAAAGGATCCAATCAGAACGAGGGAGTCGATTACCTCAACGCTTATGTTTTTTTGTTGGAATCAATTCCATGTGAACTCTTATAGAATTTTTAGCTGTAAAAAGGACTATACATTTATAAAAACAACCTTTTTAAACGGATGTTTAAACAAGGAGGTATACAATTCACCAGAAGGTTTTGTAATAACCCGACAAGAGCATAAAGTGTGTGGACTTGTTTGGCATTTGTACATGTTAGAATATGCTCCTGAAGAGTGGCACGCAAGATTTGATATTTGATACCACTATTATTTATTTCAGGTTCTGGAACAAAGGTGCTAGTAGTTTATAGGTGTATCTATGCAAAGCACAAGAGAATTCACTTGTTACTGCCTTTTTCTTGCGCTTTCTAGTTTCTACTATTACTTTAGTGCATTCCATAACCCTCTCAGAGCGCATACAGATCATACAATTAGAGAGAGTGCATGATCTTACTGTGCCCACAATACAATGCGTCATCTTTCTTGCACAATGTTCTCTCTATTTTTCACATTAAGTTCTTTACTGGTTCTTGGAACCGGACTCTCAGGAATAGATGGCATCAATGAGTCCGACACACACAAACTTAATCGCGTCAGCCATCTAGTGTAGTTGCACCCATCGAACCTCTCCAGCTTGACAAGGTCCTGGTTTTATTATGCAAATGTTAGTTGAGGGATCCCCTGATCCCATTTGCTAGTTTTAAAAAGCTTTAGGCTTGTTGAAAATTTGTGGTGTTAACTAAAACCAGGATCTATACTGCACAATTTAAGTTAAAGTCAGAATTTATGCCACATGATTAGATTGATCAATCACGACCAACTTAGTTATAAGAAAGGAATAGAAGCATAATATTTACCACGTAAACTGAAATTAAATTGCAATGCCATAATGTAAAACTAACCTTTTAAACACAAAAGCTGAAAATTAACTACTTGGATTAAAGTTTCGTCCTTAATGGTATTAACAAGACTTCTTTTGCTGCGAGTCTACAAGTGACAGAGCCCCAAGATTTGATGTCCTTAATTGGACCGATTACCAACAGTGGTCGCTATATCGGCCAATGTAAAGTAGATTGTTGTCACGCTCTGTGGACTTTTTCCTTGTTGGCATTTGCGGTTGTATACTTTTTGGCTGTTGATCCTTATTGTTCGCTTTCTTCATGTACTCTTGCCTTTTTGAGCTTTTGCTCTTCGCTCGTAAATCCATTATCCAACCAGCCAACCATCTCATTGCGTCAAATTTGTCAATATCTTCATCAGATGAGCCCAGCCAGACTCTGTGGGGTGGTCCTCAAAGATAGGATGAGTAGGATGATGGAAATGCTTGTTCTCTTCTGTCTTTGATCTTGTCACAGCCACGTTTTGTTTTTGTGTGAACATCTTGTGTTGAAACCTCTGCATATGTTGGTGTTCTTCTCACTACAACACCATTTTTGATGTCTAGGTCTTGGGTATTAGGTTGAGGGAATTATGCTGTGGTGGGATTGGCGGATGTAATGGCGGAAGGTGGTTGGGGGAAGTGGTTAATCTTCGATGAGCTCTTTTTTCTTCTTTTCAACTTCTATTTGTACCTTGGTACTTGTTACAAGCCTGCTAAGATTGTACTCGATTTCTTGGTACTTGTTACAAGCCTGCTAAGATTGTACTCGATTTCTTTTCCTGATTTCTTTAATGTTGGATTTCAGGTGCACTGGCTTTATGGATATTGAAACCGATACAAACCCAATAGATCGGACAATAGCGCATTTATTGTTTCATAGGCCTTCAGACAAATCTAACAAGCCTACTCCTTTACCTCCCAAACCAAATGCAAAGGTGAGATCCAACAGTAAACCCATTTCTCTGGTTTTCATACCCTACTTCCGGGTGGGAAATATACCTTTTAAAAAGAAATTATATCTTGATTCGCTCAGACCCTACTTCTGAGTGGGATATACATGTACTGGGTGTTTAATTATTATTTGATTTAGAGTTAACTTGTGTGCAATTTTCAGGTCCATGGGTCGCCAATGGTGGCTGAGAAACTATCATGTGAGGAAGGCGCAAATGAATTAGACGACAAAACTCCAAAGAGTGGAAATAACTAACGTGTCGTTAGGTAAGCATGTGTGACTATATAAATGTGGGATATAATGTATAAAATCATCCAACAGGGTCCGATACGGACTCATAAGCTTGTTTAATGGTAGGGTTTCTTTATAGTCTTCATTGGTGTCCCATATCCTTTACGCTTGAACCGTGTGGTGTATGTATTACTTGTCATGGTGGCCCAATTTTGACCTAGAATTCATCCATCTATGTTCATATGGTGTTGCTTTGGATGCTTATACAATGGAGTGTGTCTTTGATCTTCGCTATTTTCTTATCGCTTTCGGTTAATCAGAATCTCATTGTCATTCAGCATGAACGATTGCATAGCTGATCAGGTACCTACTTTTGTGTGTGTTTTAACCACAAGGGTTGTGGCGTGGTAGTTAAGGCTCTGGGGGATGTGGCGGAATATCCCATCTGCCTAGGGTTTTATTCCAAGCATGCACAACAATTGTGGCCACTAAGTTATCAAGGGCTGATGTCTTACAGCTATAATTTGCTGGGATTAATTTGGGCATAGCCTATGACACCCTTTTAAAAAACTTCTGTGTTCATGTTACGGCTTCTGGTTTAGTTTGTTTCAAGCCGAAATGCACTCTGATGAGCCAGCGGAGTTCGTGGTGTTGGTGGCTGGTTGCTTCCATTCCAAATTTGTCGTTTATTTTGAACAATGTTATCGTTGCAAAACTGTGAGGTTATCTAAAACCGAAAGAAATTCCTGAGGACTCGATCCAAAAGACGCTAACCGCCATCCTCTTACCGCCACCGGAGCTACATTTTACCTACCAGACATGTGGATTATAATGTCATCAAAAGAAATTCCTTAAAGTTATAGTTCTAGAGAATTTTATCATGCAAAGAGAATGCCCTTCTCATTTTTCATCTAGATGCTCTTTTAAGGGAAATTGGTCATACTAGTTAGATCTCACCCCAATGTTGATCTCCTAACCATCTTCTTTTTATTTTTACATAAATAACCAATGGGTCTGTTAAAAAGGGATTGCTAAAAACAGATCCGGCAAAAAGACAAAAAAAACCAAAATTTTGAGGGCCTGAGTCTGTTTTAGCGGACTTGAGTTGATTTTTTTTTTTGTCTT
>LUCG01307176.1:0-14310 GCA_001633085.1 Carthamus tinctorius
TCTCGGCTGTCCTCACGTTCACAACCAAAAAGTGGTTCACATTTGAACTTTCCTCTATAAATTGACGCCGATTCACAACCCTAAAATGAAACAATAAAAGAACATATTAAGCATTGATTTAGGGTTTCAACATCTCTCAACCCTCAACAATACATTGACGTCGATTCACAAATAAACAAGCTGAGCTTGAGCCGAGCTTAGGCTCGTCTGACAAACAAGCCGAGCTCGAGCTTGATACATAAGGAAGGCTCAAAATGAGCCGAGCTCGAGTTTTATGAACTTAAACGAAATCACAAGGGTGACGGCGTACCGGCAAAAGGCCTAGGGGGGTGTGGTGGAATATCCCATCTACCCCGGGTTCAAGTCCAGGCGCTAGCAACCTGTGGCCAGGCTTAGTCTCATACAACCATATCTTAATTACCAAATTGCCAAGAATGTAGTCTAGGCTAGATGAACCTTTTTCCCCAAAAAAAGAAAAAAACTTAAACAAGCCGAGCTCGGTTAGGCTCGGGATCGGCTCGGCTCATTTACACCTCTAACTCTTACCGACCACACGGGGGTCAAGTGTTGGAGAGAGTGTGTGAGTTTTCCAGTATATAAAATATGTTATACACTTCCAAACAGATGGTAAAACAAGTAACGGATGTTACCTTCTGAGCATGTACTTTGCCAATTTGTTATTTCCGGAGCAGATACAATGGTGAAGCGGTGTCCGACCATGGTAGTCGGACCGGTTTATATCAGCACCAAACTGTAGCAATAGTTCAAGCATCACTTCGTACCCTGAGTTGCATGCCAGATGCAACAAAGTACAGCCTTCGAGACAACTTTCGGGCTTGCTAGAATCCTTTATATTTGTACACTTGAACGGGTCTGTTTTTTCGGCAGCACTGGAACCATGCTCGTGAACATGGTGATGCAAATCTGCACCCGCCACCTCATCGTATGTAGTGTTGACAATGTTTGCATTTGAAGTTGCAATTAGGCGATATACCTCCCGTATATTGTTACTCTTAACTGCTCCCCAGATTTGGGTGGCATATGAAGGGGTACTGCCGGTCATTTCTTCATGACACACTAGCTGCTTCTCCACATACTGGGTTAAAACAAACATGATTCACATTTCAAAGATGGGAGGCATAACGTATCATGAAACACAAAAGGGTACAAAAAAGAACTTCAAACAGTTCAAGAACATATATATACGTGTATGTATATATATACATATATATATATATACCTTTGCTATGATATACTTCTCTCTCTGTTGAAACGCATCTCCAGGATTGGGCTTGTTAAATGCAAGAGCATTTGATCCATCCTCACTACATAATTTATTTCAGATATCTGAGGTTAGTGGATGATTAATCATTTAATTATATTACAAGTACTTTATTTGAGGGAGGTTCGTTTAGGAACCTTAGATATTTTACAAACCACAAACCACCCTTTTTGTGAATATTCATGACAAATAACGTGATAAAATATTCATGACGAATGTCGTGACAGATTATTCATTATTCATCATGAATACTCACAAAATAGGTGCTACTGCTTCCTGGTTGCTAAATGTTTTAAGGTGCCTAAATGAATCTTCCCGTACTTTATATATATATGAATAAATACATCCCAATATGACTAACCAAACCAAACAACCCTAGCATGTCCCACTCAAAGGCATGGTTTGGAGGATGGGATGTATGCGAAAAGGTGTGCGCGAAAAAATGTGACTAAGAAGACCCTCGGCTTGTGAAAAGGTGTGTGCAAAAAAATAAAAACAACTTTAGCACGGAAATAGTGATTTGTGACATAATAAAGGACATGCACCCCTTTGACATCTAGTTTATGTTGGTGATTTGGTGTCATCAAGCATTTTGGTGTAATTGTGATTTACGAGGGGTTAACTGGGTGACAAGGAAAACATAACATGAGCTAGGAGACAAATGTTACCTCTATATCACCTTAAATAGCCATAAGGGGGGGTAGGGGGCAGCACCCCTGGAGGTGATAGTTGAGAACAAGATTTCTTAGATATTTTGAGTTTCTGAACGTTCCGAGTGAAATTCAAAAGCCTAGAAGGGACATTTACCAAACACTTATAGGGTAAGTGTCATCATTTATTGGCTAACATTCTCATCCACCAAAACGGATTGTTGGGAAGCGTCTTTTACCTGGTAACCGGTTACAGGGTAAGAGTCTTCACCCTCACTTACCGGGTGACATTCTCGGTTCTTGCTATGCCTCTTACCAGTAGGAGTAGGATTCTTGGTCCTGGCTATGCCTCTTACAGGATATGATTTGGTCTTGGCTATGCCTCTTACGTGTAAGATCCTAGATCCATGTCATGCTCATTCCATAAGCGGTTAACTGTAAGCGTTTGGTAAATGGTTCCCAAGTATAGAATCATAAGCCTCTAAGCTTGGGGTCTAACCCAGAGCTTCTTAGCCGGCCTCTAATCCATTTAAACCTCAACCATAAGCAGTTATAACCGCTTTGCAGTTATCCATTAACTGCCTAACTACCCTGTAATGCTCGATCTCTCTTATAAACATATTGAACGGTTAATCTAGTATATATACACTCGAGTTTCTCTGCCTTAATAACGAGAGTGATTCTTGAATTATCCCAATACTGATTTCATGAAACCTAAGGCATGGTAGGGTCGAAATATAGCATTGGGGAAGTGCTATTGATATACGTACGATCCAAGAAATTATCCAAGTGATTGTAACCATGGAACCCAGATTCTCAACAGTTTATACATACCTATTAGTTTGAAGTAGATTCTCCCATATGGAATTGCAGTATGTATTACCCAAATTCCGAAACAAATCCATAACAGTAGGTTCCCAAACCTTCACATCTAGATTGATCGATCTCACCTACATTATTAACAGCAGAATCGTATTAGTTACACACAAAGGTTTGTAATGCACCACGAATAACCTGCAATATATAAAAAGCACATTTTTTGTGCGTTAAAAAGGGACCTTTGATATGTGAACCCCTAGGTTCCGGTGTACACCAGAGCATTCAATGCACATTAATATGCCTAGATTAAGTGACGCCCAATCAGGTTCAGGCGCACTGCATTCTGCACAGAGATCATTTCCAGGAATCTCTCGTAGAACGGTAGAAACACAATCTTCCGGATTGATATCCGTATCATCCGCTGTAGATCCCTTGCTATTGGCTCGTGATATAGCGGAACTGTCACCAACCGCTTCACTGTTATTTCCCAAATTACTTCTGTCGAAATGTGTCTGTAGAGATTCCAATCATTTAAGATACGTTGTGCTTATCGCCCCCACAGAAAGTGATGAATTAATGAAATTTCAAAGAGTTCAACCTGCCTCAGGTGGGAGTTCAAGAGAGAGGCAATCACTCCCGTGATCTTGTTCATCCAGTCCATCCTTTCGGCTTCATTTTCAGCCTGCACAAACCACGTAACGGAAAGAAAAAAAAAACTCGTATTACAGTAACAAAACTTTCCATAATCATTCTACGACAAAAATACACCCATGATCACCTGAAGTGTGTATGTTTTCAAGGGTGAAATAATCCTGAAGCATAGACGCAAATCCGAATCATCAGCGTCAACTTTAATCGTTGAAGTACGAAGATCAACGGTATGGCAGCCCAAGTTTTCATCCTCGTTCGACAGTGTCCTGGTATGCCGTGATCGGAACCTCCCAAATACACGACTACTATGGTGTTCAACATTGGCAAACGAATTGTACGATTGTGTGCCCTAGAATAAGATTTAGCACAATTACAGGTAGGAGCGTATAGATAAACCAGAAAAAGAAAAACGGAAAAACCACAAACCAAAAAACCGGGTATTCACAGGTCGGTTTTGGTTTTAAACTATAGGTATCCATGGGTAACTGAACCGAACCGATATATATATATATATATATATATATGTGGTACCCTTAANAATTTATAAATAGTCATTAACCGACCAGTAGATATTTTTAAACAATAAAACTTATTTAGTTTGTCGTTCTTGGATTATTTTTATGTATTTGTTATGTAATTGGCTTAAATTTTCTATTTTAGTATTATTTTTCTATTGCAAATAATATTTTCCTATAAATTCAGGTAACCGTGAACCGAACCGCCGTTAACCGACTAATTTCAGTTTGTTTCGGTTCTGGTAACCTGGTATCTGCCTCATGCGGTGCAGTTCACATTTTTCCTACTAACCGTGTCAAACCAAAAAGCACAATGCGCAGTGTATAATAAGACCGAAATATGCATAAAACTGCACTTCAACCTACCGCAGGTTTGTTACTCAAAATCCGATAATAATACAAGTTCCCACGGCTATCAAGTACAAAGAATCGTCTCTTCCAATCTGCTCTCAAACTTGACGATCGTTTTAGAAGATACCCTTGCTTGATGGTCTGGACCTGGAACAAATATGGACACGATTATGGTATGTAAAAGAGTGCACCAAAAGGAAGAGAAATAGGATGCATGCAAGAACAAAAGGCTTACCATTCCTTTTGCAGTGGACTGCATCATTGCTTCTATATTCTTATCAGAACTCATTCCGACACCGTTTCCACTAACATAAGTTGTAGGGGCCCCGAAATTACTAGGCACTGATTCCGTCATTTCCGCTTGTGTCCTAAATTCTTGAATTCTCTTTGCAAGTCTATCTTGCTCAATACTGGCTTGTTCCTTAGATTGTTGCGCATATGTCAACACCTGAAATCAAGATCACCAAAATTAACCTTTTTGTTGCTTCGAAACAAACCAAACGATATGGTAATTCAGATTTCCATTTTAGAAATTTTTTGGTTGATCTTTCTATTATTTAGACCATTATAACGGCAGTCACAAGTCATAACAAAGAAAAATGAAGAAAATGGAACAGGAAAATTTCTACGAAACTTTATTCATAGGAAATTAGTGAGAGAAATACAGAGAGTGATGCGATGCATTTGCGTAACGCTAAAAGGAATAACCTGAAGAATGAAAGGCTCCATTTGACTCAATAGTTCGTATCCCTAGATGGTCAAAACAGTGTGGTTAGAATGATGTATGCATATGAGGTGCAAGATGATGTTTGAATTTTCCAAACAACACACCTGCTTAAAATATCTCAAATGGGCATCCATTATTGCACTAAGAGATTCCAAAAAGGTGTACTTCTTTTTCGCTTCTATATTCATGAGAGAACTTACCTGCATTCCTTAAAAAACACCAAGGGAAAAATCTTAAACCTTTAAAAAAGTGAAGTATATTTAACGAATGAATACAAAAGGGACTGCATGTTTATTAGACATACTAGATTGAATCTGCTCCTCTCAAATGTTGATTTTGAGTTCTGTAGGTCCTGCAAAAACGAGAAGAAATAAGCTCCTGAACATGAACTATACCTAGATTGCTTACCTTATTTCCGATGCTTTTGTGGATTTGTTTTCAGAGTTCATCGACCCAGTGGTTTTCCACATGCTTAGCCACATGGATAAAAGGCCCGTTTGCTCGTATTTATTATTTAGTGAAGTCATCAAATAAAAGACAATGTTCTCATGATTAATGTAAGTATATTTTGAAAGATGCATCACAAGAGTACAACTTTTGTGCTTATATTTACACATGTTATATAATCATATTAGAAGATTTGAAAGTGAATCTATGATTCAACTCAACCCCTAGTTCATGATTAATTAAATTAATATATCTGATGAGCAACTCGATAAAGAGACAGAACTCACAATAGGCCATACCATACCTCCTCTAATTCAGAAACAACTTCATCCCGTGAGCTCTTTTTCAAAGACGCAACCTTCTCACGAGCCTGCATATAAAAATCAATATGTTTTAACCTCCATAAGTAGTAAACCTGAATGTTCAATTGCAGCAACTAAATATGGAGAAAACTAGTTGTCTGATAAGCTCAATAAGAAACTTTTAGTTCACAAACTGATTTTATTGGGGATCAAAAGAAATTACCTAAAAGTTATCATGACCTAGGGAAGTCCCAACCACTAAGACAAGCCAAATTGGGTTGTATTTGGAAAAAATATTGCAATATGAAGTGGTTTTAAGCTACGTGAAAGGTTCATATAAATCGTCTCTGAATTCTTGTCTTTAGATGTAGCCGGAGCTAAGTCTTGAACTAAATCCTTCCAATTTCAAGCCTTGGACCAACCATTAAGGTTCCTACTTTGTGGCAATTAGATCACAAGTTGGGGTCACAAAACAAGGCCTTTGCAAAATTCAAGAAAATGCAATGCACAAACCCGATAAGCTTTGCGTTAACTTGATATTCTCCCATAAGTCATACTACTACTTCCTCAAAGAAAGAGGTCCCTCATAATCTGCAATTAAATACTCATAATAGTTCTCACAACTTTGAACAAGAAAAGGATTGTCAGAAGTCCTTCAGTCATGTATCTTGATTTTTCCTAGATGGTATGGAAACCCACCATCATTTCCAAAGCTTTGTTTCAGATATTGAAAGGCAATTTTCTTTCTTGTAACAATGAATGTATCTATGAAATTTTTTCTACATCCCTTGTATTCTTTCAGTAACATGGCATGAGACAAAGAGATGGCTGAAGACAAAAGCACAGTCTGAAAGGCTCAAGCTATATTTCAGATGACAAATGTCAAGAGGAATTGACTTTTCAAAGTTCAGAATAAATTTTGATGCTTGGAAAAATTCCAAAAAGCTTGTTGAGACGTTAATTGTTGTTGTTGTTCAAAAAATCCTAACAAGTGTAGATGGGATTCCAAGAACAGTATATGAATATATATTAACCAGATCTTTTTTTGGCAATCGAGAAAACAGTAGATGTAATCTAGAAAAGGAAAGATATAGATTAGGTCCAAGAACCAAACATAAATTGTGTTGTTACTTGTCAAATTTCCACCTAAATTTATCAATATTTGAGAATTGATCCTTTCAACAGGAATAGAAGTAGAGTTGACTGAGATAATACAAATATACAATACTTGAGATTCAATCCAAATATTAACAATATTTGAGACTGAAACTAAGACAGAAACAAGAATAAGGAACATATTCAAAGACAGTAGATACAAAAGATTTACCTAAACTGAAAATCAAACAAGAAGAACGTAATAAGAGTTGAAAGCATATATAGATACAGGATTGTCGCTTTGAATTGTCAACATCTAGACGATCGTATGATTCTGAATCAATTGTGACGAAAGAATCGAGATATTAGGTTTCAACATGGAGATTCTAGGTTAAGACCTGAGATTTAGAAGAGAGTTTTGGAATAAAATTTCCTATTTATTACATATTCTCCACATGATTCTCCAATTAAAGTCTGCCCTACTTATAATCTTAGCCCGCTAACAGAAAACTAACAGAATAGAATAGCTAACTACAATTTATCACCAACAGCAACCAATATTGTTTCTTAACCCTACCCACAAACAATAGCCTTTCATCCTCTCTCACATGTTAAAGTAATTCAAGACACTTAATCATGATTCATAGCACCTGAAGATACCCAACCACGTGTATGATAGGATAAACCTTGTGTCATGAATCATGATTTATGCTGACTCATATACAATATTTACTCTAAAATAAACTTTCACCACCATCTCAACCAATAAAACACACACCTGTCTCTAACGAATTATTAATTGTATGGATACCTTCAATATGCAAACCCATGCAAAATATCAATATCAACTAAAGAATGGAAATATAGCAACAGACTTGTCTTTCTACCATCATAAGATTGTGAAAATGTCTTATTCTGGCTATAATTTAACAATTTTGCAACCATGTCCACGTACCTGATCATACACAAGTGCAGCTTTGTCCAATCGTTTACGTGACTCCTGAGCAAAACAAGATGTAAAAAATGAACTACTGTAAGATGGAGAATTAGAATTAAGAATGTATCAAGATGATAATAAAAAAGGCATGGATTATTGGATTGTAATAATAAATAGAAAAAAAAATCACACTAATTTTTTGCTGTTATAACTATAAGTCGAAAGAGAGATTGTGGCACGTTTATATAAACGGATTTCCCTTCATAATTAAATCATAAGAAACATGTCCCAGTCTGCAAGTATTTCAAACACAAACTAGTAAAACAAATTAAAGGAGAAGATCACCTTTGCTTCTTGCAGATCTTCAGTTATAAATTGATTCAAACGATCAACAAGTAAATGGTCAACCTGCAAATACAATAAAACAATTGCTTCTCAGATTCAGGAGTTTAAAGTTAGTACACTTGGTGTCTGTTGTTATGGATGTAGCCATGAAATCGGTACACAGAAAAGTGGACAACCAATCGAAAGAACTTTTAACCATTTCAAGTTCATGCATTCTACACCTGTGGTCAAGAGTAAAATAACAGATGGTGTAGACTAAACTCTGGTATATCTATATGGTATTATAGATTTATCAAATATCCAAGATTGATGTAAGAACTTACATAAGATGAGTAATATGAGTAGATAATAATTGATCTTTCTATTTCTTTCTTTTCTGATATGCTATTACCATCCTAATATATCTACTGACTTTGGCAGGAGAAATTTATCTTCCGAAAATGGCTCTATTAATTCTTTATAGCTGCTAAACCCTTTCAGTATCGTCCCTAACTATAAATCTTACTCTCCTTTAACCCCCTCTCTCCTCCGTCTCTCAATTAGTCGCATATAATGAATGCAAAAAGATTGTATCATACACACTGTTATGAATAGTAATACTAGAGAAAATCTTATTCTACATCATTCAACATGATGGCACATATCTATTTCATCATCGTCTTCAGAAATGTTTATTATATTCAAGTTTCAACAATAAAACATTTCAAGCACAACCATAGATCGTGTTTAGGAGAATCTCCATTGGCGTTGTGTAAAATTTCTTGCACAGACGATACCAAAATATCTATTGATGGGTACACTGTTTTGTTTCTATGTACCGAACCAATACAACATGACAATAAGATATCTTTGAAAGGATAAAGGATGAGATGGGGTGGGAGCACCATAAAAGGTGGCTTAGATGCGTGAGTGATGAACGGAAATAATGATGTAATCCTTTTCATGGTTTGCTTATTAATAGTGTATGTGATCTCGTATAACACATGGCAAATACAAGCTACATGATGCAGATAAAATCATAATGAAATAAAGAGAAACTACATAACCACCACTAAGTCATTACTATAAATCCATTTTCTTAAACACTTCGGCCCTCAAGTACTAGTCAGGAGCTTTATTCCTTTGGTTCTCTCATGAGATTTCTGATACGGTCATGATAGCAAATGGGCTAAAAGGTAGGAATTATGCATTAATCTAAGAGCACTATTTATATTTACAAAATAATAATGAGTATATAGCAAGTATACTACTACAAGTAACATAACATGGAAAAAAATCTCAACTGTGACTCTGCGAGAACTACAATGTTCAGCAGATAGATACACATAATATCTGCTGCAAAAGTAAACAAGTTGACACGTAAAGAGTGAAAACAAGTGATGAAATGCAGGAAAAAGGTCCATAGATAATGCATGTTCTTAGTAGCAATCAAGATTCTTTTGAAGGGTTTTTACATAGAAAGAACAAGTAAGCAATCATGTTCTGAAATTCAATTCGCCAAATGAACATTAGCTTTAAATGCAATTTGTACACTTACTTGGGAACGAAGAAGCTCCTTAAATGTTTCAATCTCGCGAAAAGCAGTAACAAACTTCGTCATTATTGGACCTTCTCAAATATAAAACAAGAAAGGAGTAACTTCTCATGTGCATTTGTTAGATCAAAAGTATAGAGCTTTTTGCAACGATAGTATCATTAACCAGGCACAAGTGCACAACTTGTATAAATAAATAGCAGAAAACATAAACATGAAAAAGAAAAAGCACAATAAGCAAACATGTCTTAAAATTGTCCAACTATCACACAACCAAGGAAAAAAAGGAAATCCCTTATTGTAATCTAGCAACTATGTATTTCCATCCAAGTCAAACTAATATATCTATGATCTATCTCTATCCGCACAAACCATGTATTTAGTACACACAAAATGACACTTCTCTTTTGCACACAGGAGACAGAGGATTAAGCAAGGTTGGTTACCATTAAACTAACCTCCAATAGATACACTGACAGGGTCATCTTGACCACCACCAAATGCCTCCAACGATTCCGCAAATATATAGTCCATATTGCAAGCTTCTCCAAGACTATCCCTGTGGAAAATGAGATAATTAAGAGAGAGAGAGAGAGATCTAAGGGCATAGACGTGGATCTAGTGTAGAAGCCAACAAGAACTCATAGATTGAAGAAGAAAGGGTAGGCCCTTAACGCAATCTTTTAAACACAGATCGTTGTATTGAAATAAGAGGCATAGCTTCCAAGCTATAAGGTCACGACTCTCTTTACTACGGCAATCCAAGTTTAAGAAAACAAGAAATCTAGAAGCCTCATATCAGATGCAACACATACCGAGATAAAAGAAACCTACACGTTCTCGCTTCTCGGTCCTCTTGGCCCTTTTAATTGCCATTTTACCACTTTTGACTATGACGAACAGTTGATATTATGAATAACAATAGTATTTACAGCTGGTTTAGTAATAGACAAAACCCAATACTACAAGACTTTAGTTTTTCTTATGGCATGATCATCAAGTAAAACGTGTATGAAACTTGGAGTTCCCAAATAGCAGCGTCAATTCAAAATACAAGCATTACACTTGGAATCAGACTTCTAAGTGAAATTGCAACCGCGTGGTAACTTACATGTACTTTTTGCTCCCCTTGTGTAGTTTTTGACAACGTACTTTTAGCTCATCTGTTGTTTGTTCGAGATAACGTACCTGTTCAAAAATGGCACTGGTTAAGCTCCAGGACACAGACTATTGTATTTAACAACCATTAAGACAAGAAGAAATTTCAAACACTTAACAACCTTACTTGTACATGTGTCTTATGTAATGATAGAGCTGTATAATTTTTCTTTTACGATGTAGGAACCTTAGAAGACATTAGTTTTAACTTTTAACCTATACTTGAGAAAATTATGAAAAAAGGCAAAACTAAAATCTTCGCATGTTGGAAAGGATACCCTCTAAGTAGGACAGCTCAAATTGGAATGGAAGGCCCTTATTATGGAATGCAGTAGATATATACATCAGAGCAACTAAAGACAGAACACTTTTAAGTCTTTAACATATCAAACTTAAAATTTCGAAAGGAAGAAGTTGACGAAAGATGCAATGCAACATAATTTTAGGCTCCACATGCAATAAGGAAATGGAACTTTCCCATATTGCTCCGTTTAAATTAGACATCTTTAGAACCATTAATCAATGAAAAAAGAAATATAGAAGTCGAATCTAAACCACGAAACAACCAACCCGGAGTCTGGAATTCACGGCAGGCAAACGATTGGCATAGTAAGCCAAATGTTTCCTCCATCTTTCCATAGTCATTAAAAACAGAAAACTAGTGATATCATTTAAGGAAAGTCATAAACCACAATCCTAGGGGAGGAAATAAAGTAACATAGAAATAACTATTTTGGACAAAAATGGTCAACAGAAGAGTTTGCACAGCACAGCACAGCACAGCACAATGAAACAGATGATGGATGCTACAACCAGAAATAGGAAATTTTCAATCTCTTATAATCCATTGTTTCAGATCACCATATTACTTCACTCACTGAATTCTGTACCCTGGGGCATCAAAAAATCTTTCATTGGATTCATAATGTTTTTTACTCATCTTAGCATATTTTTACACTTCTCAAGAGATACAGTGAAGCATTTCAGATCATTCCAGATTTTGAAAGACTCAAATAATGTATGAGGTTTTCATGATTAACTGATTATGTCTTCTCTTTATGCAGTTCCCAAAACGAACTACTCTTCACACAACCTTTCGACCTAGGTTTCCCTAAATCACTAGTAGTTTCAAATCTCAACCCAAATTCAGCTCAACAAACAGTTGCTAGGCTTCCACCATTCACGGCAAAGCATCCCATGTGCTTCCTCGAATGCAAAACCACTTATGTAACAAGCAAATACGTAGATTAAGATCGAAGCAAATAAAAAGCGATAAGTTGAAGTTAGATTATTATTATAAAAAAGAAAAGAAGAAGAAATTCGAAAAAGACCTGCTTCTGGAACATGGGAGAATCATCGAGCTTGATAAAAGCAGTCATGGGGTTGCCTTTTTCTGGGAGATCCGAACAACAATGGCGTTGATGATGATGATGGTGATGAAGTCTTGGGTCAGAATCAGATCGCGGGAAGCTCATCTTATTATTATTATTATTACTAGTATTAATCAATAAAAAAATTACAATGGCGAATGTGGGGCCCAGGTGTTTTAGGGTTTTTTTTTTTTGTCTTATTGAAATCAGATCAGTGGTGAGTGCTGTGAAAACGAAAACAAGATCACTGAATTTTGTCTTCTTCCTCTTTTATTAGTTTCCATGTGTGTGATCTTGTTTGGAGATCTCTATTTTGATTTCTTTCCTAATTTTTGTGTGTGTGTGTGTGTGTGTGTTTGCTTCAATATGGTTTGTTGGTAGATCATTGAAATTTAAGAGGGATTTGGCTTAATTATGACTGTTTACCGGATACCTAAACCCTAGTTCCAACCATGAAACTGAATTGACCTTCCGTCTGGGGTGTTTTTGGTAATTTCGTTACATTTTAGGGGTGTTTTTACTTGATGCTTACCTGATAATCGGTTTTGGAGATCACGTGTATTTGTCGGATGGACATGAAAGATGGAGGATGACAATTCTTTTGACATATAAAAATTGATGTCATGTGATAAGGTGGTTAAGTGATAAATGTTACCGGGAAGGCGTTTGTTAAACTTTCCTTCGGTAAATTCATAACTTTATTGATTTTGTTTGTTAAATCTAAAGAAACTAGTTTTTTTCGGACGGCAGTAGAACACACACACGCATCCCGACCGAAGTCAAATTGTCTAATTATTTATAATTCTTAATTAGATTCATCATATTAAATAAAATAATTATTATTACTCTAATAAGAACTAATATTCTTGTTTTTCTAAAGAATAAAATTAGTATTGATTTCAATTTACACTCCACCAGTTTGTCACCGTTAAAGAACGTATTAAACATTTGATTAACTATCGAAAACATTATTGTGAAATTATGGAGCCAACAAACACATTAAGAACAAGTTAAGATTTGATATACAAAAGAAACTCAGCCTAACAATTTTATTAAACTAAAAGCATAACAAAAACATTACAAATTAATATTTTTGCAATCGACACTCTGTAACATATTTAAACCAAAGAACCTTCAACCTATCTCACATTTCAATTCTTGTTCTTGTTTTCACCAGAAGAGAATAAAATAAATTGCAAACAAAAAGGAAATGGAACGTTAGAAGGAAGGCTCGACCCTAAGCTGGAAAGTGAAACGCTAACTACTCGGTTTCTTGTAGGTAGTCCTGAATTTCAACCGGTGTCAAGACTCTGCTACATAGAAACAACACATTTATGACCAATAGTTGTGCATCCATGTGATGCAGCAGGATGTAAAATTGTAAAACGAGAACGAAAAAAAGAAATTTAAAATTTACGTTTAAACAAAATAGAAATATCTGAAATTTATGTTTCAACAAAATAGAAATTACATTTATTTGGAATTTTATAGATCCAACATAAATTGCTAAATAGGCTTAAATTGTTTTGATCCTTTTTCCCTCTATAATTATGTTGTTGACTTGATTTTTGTCAAATTATAATACTATTTAAGTTATTAAAAAATTAAGTTCCAAATTACTCAAATCATCCCACATGTTTTAAAAATTATTGTGTTACTATATGGTATTTTATGGCGTCCAATTAATGTGAAGACTTGAAAAAAAATATAACATGACATGAAATGTAATGTTCAAACATTTAACCTATTAATGGTCCAACCAACTAAAAAAGTAAACAACTCGAATCCGAAGATGAGCAACTAGAGGCCACCGAGTATTAATCACAGGGGAGCATGCTTTAGCTCTTGGTAAAAGTTACCAAGGATGTAGTATGGGCAAAGCCCAGGTGAACCTTATAAAAAAAAACTAAACAAGTAAACAACCGGTTTCTCCGATTATAGTCTTACCTAACATTTACATAACCAATTCAAGTCGATCAATTGCCCCTAACCCTCATATATAAGTTTGGCCTTCCATAGCATGGAGGCGGGTTCGAGCTCACGGCTTGAGCGGGGTTGGCGGGTTCGTGCTACGGGGGGTGCGGGTTCGTGAACCCGATGAAGCCCGTTCTCTCTCTCTCTCTCTCT
>LUCG01307178.1:0-12944 GCA_001633085.1 Carthamus tinctorius
GTGTTACTTAATTGATGTCATCTTAACTAGTGCTCACAGTCCCTTGACATAAACTGTGGGCAGTGAAGAAATACAAGTCTTAAGACTACTGAAAAGTTGGCAGAAAACAGAGATCTTACTTGATTGCAGTTGTCTTGGCATTTAATGCAGTACTATAGAACCCTTGTAACTCCTCTGGAGCAGAAAAGATATTCAAGCAATCACTTAATGGCACCCTTGGGCGTACAATTTCATCGGAAGATCTGTTCACGGTAAATAATGTCGGCATGAATTATCTGCTTTAAAAAAGATTAACAAAAAAAGCCACCCAATCGAAGTTATCTAACTTACACTTCCTTCCCTTCTGCCTCTTTCTGGGCCTTCAACTTGTGAAACTCTTCCAACTCCTCTATAATACGAATGATCAAATAAAATAAATAAAAATGGCTTCTTTCCGGCAAAGTAAGAAGTTCAAAATCAGTCAAGGGAACAACTCACTTTTGTTTGTGGCCTTCTCAAGTGGAATACTCAAGGAAAGAATGTAGTCATGCCTTCTATTGTAAGCAACCTTCCCAGAAGGACATTGCAGACGCTCTTCGATGCCAAACTTGAAGCTCCTTCCGGGGTCCAATTCAGGCCTACCAGCATTGATTCGCTCAACTTGGTCGATCAGATGTAGAAAAAACTCTAGTGCATCCTAAAGATAATTTCATTTCAGTCATCCACCCAATAAATATACTAACAGAAAAAGAGAACAAAATAAATTGCAATAGAGTTCAAACATCCATTGTGTTAACAAGGAGTACAAGGGTGAATATCAGTAATAGTTCGAGGCTAGGCATGCTGTTGACTGAAACGCAAAATTAAAATCTAAAGGCTTGGATGCTGAGAAAACCGTAAAAGGGATGCACATCAAATATCTTGCAAAAAAAAAAATTCAACTTGAAAGCATGCAATTTCAGGAGTACACACTACACAAGTAACATAAATTTTCAATTGAGGTCAAACAAGATGCACGATGTGGACTTATCATCAATCCAGTAACCCCTCAAACTAATAGTGAACATGGTGTCAGTTAGGGGTTTAAACGAGTTGAGCTTTTAACGAGCTCGAGTAGATCTCGAACAACACTATAAAACTCGCTTAACTTAAAGTCGAGCTCCATAATATCAATGTTCAACTCAACTCGTTCGAAAGCTCGACTAAACTTTACAAGTCGAGTTGAGCCATTTGAGCAGACCTTTTTTGGGCCAAACATATTCATATGTCAACAAATTATATAATCAAAATATAAAAGCCATCGACCTCGAGTAAATATTTGAGGTCATAACGAGCATCAACCTCGATCTTAAACATTGAACAACTATTCGAGCTCGAGCCTCAGATTATTTTTCAAGCCGGGCTCGAATAACCTGCTACTCGGCTCGGCTCGTTTACACCCCTAGTGTCAACTATAACTTCTAAATATTATATGTACCTGCTGACGCATGGTTGAAAATTCAGGATGACTTGCTGCAATTACTGCCTTGAACATTCTGGGACGAATGCCTTCCTGTTTCTGAAGAAAAGAATGTAACAGGAAAGGCAATCAGTTAATTGATTAAGAACCAGTGAGAAAACATAATAAAACAAAAGGAAGAAAAAGTATAGGACATCCTATCAGATATTAATTCATAATAAAATTTAAATTCGCCAACATGTGAGACATCACATATGATGATACAAACCAGAAAATATAAAGAAAATAATAATAAAATCCAGTTGGAAACTTACCGCATTTTGAGATGAGTCCACAGCATTTCCTGCATCATCATTCTGGAGAATGAACACTTATTGGTTATGGCACAATAAGAGACTAGAAAGGTAAAATAAAGCTATGTTATAATCCCCAACCTACCTGTACAGCTGGAACTGAATATTTACCAGAAAGCAAACCATTAGCAAGTTTCGTTCTGCCAAAGAAAGCACAAATACTTTCAGAAAAACGGCAAGTAAATTCAGCATGCACGAATCAGAAAGTGATTGTGAATCTCTAGTAATTGTAGTAACATGTTAACACGGTCCATAAAACCAAACCAAATCAGAGATTGTTTCCATGAAAAACCCGTTAACACAGTTTATATATCAATATTTTCTTTTCCATTTACTATTTTTCTTTTTCAATTGTATGTTAGAATATCTGTGAGCACTATACTTATGCAACAATAACTCAAGCATCTAGTTTTCTTACTATTCCAAATAGTGCAGCAACACCCATTGGGAAAGCCCTTTCACAAAATCAAATTGCAAAAAATAGAATATACTTATATATTAGACTATGGCTCAATAGTAATCCCCTCTTCTATCGATACTTTACATGGTCCATGTGTAACTCGAGAATATAATTTGATAGAAGCAGCACATGCAACTTCATCCAGAGAACTGAATACTTACAATTGCATATTCAGGTCTACTGTTGGATCAGCAGGAGCGGTATCAAAAGCCGTTCTCAAATTTTGGTTCGTGTAGTACCTGGCAGGGCGAAGAGAAAATGATATGAAACAGAAGCACAAGGTATCAAAATAATTACATGAACTCCTCAAAAAGCGAAAGTACACTGACCGTGAACAAAATGAATGAGTTGAAAAGACAACTTGCATGGTTGCAGCCAAATAGCAGCTGCCAGAAAACAAAGAGAAGCCACAAGATATAAGCAAAAAAATGGTTGAACTTTCATAGGAATTTCACCTAAGGAAACAAAACTCACCTGTTACCGAGATTAACAAGTCCTGTGTACCCAGGTCCAACAAGTGGTTCAACGTCCTGTCCACTTTCTTGAATCCGATTCCAATCAAAGTTGGTATTCTGGTCAAGTTCTTTTTCAGCTGTCGTCATTTCTGTCTGTATTTTTTGAGGTCAGATGTCAACATGTATCTCATTACTAGAGCATCCAAAATGCAAAATTATAATCATCCAATCAGTGTTTATGAACATGCCAGTATGCCATTACCAAACCTTGAAAATTAATCTTCCATTAGAAGATATCAAAACTATCCACCAGACAATATGTTCTATGCCATACCAACCCGAGCAGAACCAAAAGTCCCCCTCGAAGATTAGGGTCTGTGAGGGGGTAAGATGTACACAAACCTTGCCTCAACAACTAGGATCGAGAGGTGGTTTCTGCGAAGACCCGCGGATTTATGAAGATATTAAATAACATATAAATGCTACAAGCTTTTTATTTGCTGATTTTGTAAGTGTATAAAATTTTGAAATGCCAACAAGACGGTATCCCAATGTATCTTAAATGTATTTTCATTGCAACTTTAAAATCATAATCAATGCCTACTCTTATGATTTGAAAGTTCGGAGATATTCTCAGGGACGTGGTGAATTGGTAATACCCAACATCATAGTAAGATTTGCTGCATATGTACTTAAGATGTAAGTTAAGACATAAGTTATCACTCTAGCCAATCTGTGATGACGGCGGTTGGGCCTTAAATGTTACAGTGTTCGCACTGTCCAAAATGTGTGTACTTGCTTATCCAAATATGGATCGTCATATTACCTCACTTGGCATAGCAATTACAATTAAGTAGGCAGTCAGACTCGTAGCATTTTCCTCTAAACTGGACAACTTCAGACGGCAAGTAATTAGTTCTTTTTAATCGTAACATAAAGGAAGGAGACAAGTGGAGTTAAAAGAATGTAATCAATCAGGCTCATTTCCTCCAAGGAAGTCGTATGTTTCAAATAAATTAGTTCATAAGATTCATTTGTAAGATGCACAAAGTACTTTACTGGATACTAAAAAGATTGAAAGGGACTTACCTTTTTCAAGGATGAAAAATCAATACCAAAAAATGCCAGATGCTCCGCCAGAAGAGGATCAGTCACACTTTCATCCTCCGGATAAGAAAAAACGTCTGAGCTGCCAAAAGATGGAACTCATAATTATATTTGAATAAAGATAAAGTTCAAGGCAGAAAAAGTAAATAAAACTGTTTGCTTAATAACCATAAGTAGCAAACTTGTTGTGGAACACATGCCACATTGGTCTTAGCTATTTTAGTTTGAGCATGGGTGTGTGTGAGAGAGAGAGAGAGAGAAAGGGCATATTGCTTATAGAACTGACTCAAATTATATTATTTAATTTAGCTATACATTTTACAGAAGAAAAAAGTCAAAAACCAGATAAGCATGTCATGTTCACAAGCAAATACGCTAAGTTATCAAGTACGAAAAGCAAGGGAAGTGAACTAATTTGGTCAGAAGATTCACAACTGCTGGTAGACTCAAAACCTACAGTCAAGCACGTTTCGACCTACATAAACTTGTACCTCCATATATAAGTTGTTATGCAAATGATTAAAAAAACTGCAAAAGTCAAAACTACTAGTTTATGATTTAAGGTACTCCGAAATAATTGAACGAGTTAAGACGTAAATCCCTGCAAAGAGTAGTTAGTCATGGCACGATACAACTTTCCCACAATGGTATATCGTCAAGAAACGGGATTTACAATTGACAATGAGCACGAGACTTGGCAATCTAGTTAAACAAGCTGGCATTACCTGCTCCTTCTAGATCAGAAGTTATTGTCCCAAGCTTAACAGCAAGAGGATAGCGTGTTTCATTGTAATGATCAATAGCATGGTTATTACCACCACTCCCATCCCAAAGTTTGCGACCACATAGAATCATTCCATCGGTTAAATTCAACCAAAGATTGTCAGTCTTATCACACTTCGCACACTTCCACCCGGATGGAGGAACAATGACACCATTATCTATTTGTTTCAGGGTCAAAGCATATTCACTAGTTTGCTTTTTATCAGCTGTCCAAGATGCAACTTGCTCCTTCCGCTCAGCACCCTCCGCGATTAAAATTGCATCAACTGCCAACCTTACCTGTGCAGAAACAACGATGAGCCATTGAGTAGATTGCAGAATTCTGGAACCAAAAATCTCTCAAATAAGAAAAGAACAAAGGAAAAACAAAATGAAGAACCATGAAGGAAAACCAAAGAAAAAACCTTCTCAGGCAGTGCCACTGATGGAAAAGGAAAAGTTGCATAATCTGGCAATATTACTATGTTGTAAGTTTCATCATATTCAAGTTCTTGGTTATCAAATCCTCCATCAACACCTACAAAAATAAGCCATACAAATTAAATCAGGCATGCAAATTCAATTCTCATACAGTGCATTAACAGCTCACTAATGATATTTCATAGGCTTCTTCATTACTAACTCCACACATATCCGAAGGTTATTGGGTGGCATGCCAACAAGATGGCACCCAGTTCCTGTCTGGAGCCCACCCTACCAGACCAGATCAGAATGACTACATGAGGTTGCATAAATAATCCTTTCTAAGCCGTGAGTCAACTTTGTTCAGACTACATGGGACAACTTACATGAAAACCATGATGCAACATCTACATACTTGTATAACATCAAAGCAGAAACAATATGTGCTTGAAAGAATAATTGCACCCTGGTGCAAAATTATACTTTCAAATGATTACATGGCAGCACCTACTGGAGGGCATGCCAGTAATGATGATCCCAGAACACCATAACCACTACAGTTTTTTTATGCTATGCAATGTTGCAAAACTCGCTAGGCGGTACTCGAGCGGCCGACCCCCTTGTAGCGAGTACTCGGATTAGGCGGGGAGTACTCATATTGGGATTTTTTGTGTATAAGTTTTAGAATTATACATATGACATGTTCATAAATCATAATAATCAAATATAAAGATAATTGTACATAACACCCAATATATATGTTTAAAAACACCACATAATTGTTTGAAAATTCAAATACTTCAAATAAAAATATTCGTTCTTAGTAATATTAGTAGCAAGACCAAACAGACCAAACGATCAAACATAAATCGATTTGGTAGCAAGACCAAACACACAGTTACCTTGTCCAAAATCGAAGTGCAAGAAGAGGTCGATTTGTGTTCTGATGTGTTGTGCAAAATCGAAGCAGAGGCAGAAATCGTTTACCTGTGCAGCTGTGTTGTGCAAAATCGAACCAGAAGCANTCGCAGAAATCGAAGAAATTCGAGCAAGAAGCCAAGAACTAGAAGAAATTCGAGCAAAAAATTGCAAAGAGGTTGATTTGATCAGAAATCGAAGAAGAAAGAGGTCCGATCCGATTAAGGGGTCGATTTGGGTGCGTGAAAATGAAAGAAAAGGCCCGATGCATTTAAAAAACTAACTTTTCTGTGTGGACCAGCTTGGACCGAGTAGCCCGCCTAGCGAGTAATGGCCCGATTTCCCCCTAAGCACCTCGGCCTAGAACCGCCTAGCGATTACTCGCCGAGTACTCGGCCGCCTAGGCTGAGTTTTACAACACTGATGCAATGGGAACCATGGACTCTAAGAGCACAGCATTTAACCACCCACTTCCCGGAATCCAATTCAAACACTTTATACAATTATAACATGCTTATTCCACTAGTGGTAGAACGCATTGTACTCGGATCAAGTTTGCATGCATAATTCACTTGTCAAAAAGATCCATACACCATATTGTGTGCATGATACAAATATTCAGGACCTAAACCACATCTACACTCAAACTTCAAGATGATTATGTTAGATCCTATTCCTATCAAAGTGACTTCAGTTAAAATGATTAAAAAATCAATACCTATAGCCAAGAGAGTGGGTTTCTTCAAAGGTCTATCTTCAGGAATCGGCTTCTTTGTTTGTTTTATATGCAAATAAACTGGGTTACCAGTTTTCTCAAAATTCCAGCCAACATAATCCTTCCCAAAGGCAAGAAACGTGTTCATGTCCACAAACAATCCACCTTCAGATTTCTGAAGTAACAAAAACACATGTTATGACAAATCAGATATTCAAGTGCCCAAAAATAGAAAGAAATTCAGGTACAATATCACACAATGCATGATTATAGAAGTGATCATAAAAACAAACATTTCAAATGAAACACATAGAAGTTCCAATAGTTGCAAAATACTTTATGTCCTTAAAATTTTATAGAGAGACGACTGATGATCTGTCTGATGTTATGGTACGAAGTTCAAAGCAAAAATAAAACTACACCCTTAGTTCTACACTTCTAGACAAGAACAAAAAACGGTATTTCAACTTTACATATCAAACAGATCACCTAACAATTTTGAACTTAGCTTGGATTACAAACTTCTAACATCATAAAACAAGCTTCATAGATAGTTGCCAAGTCCCAAGAAAACCCATAATATTTTGCATTTATAAAATATTAAGTTTGGCATCACAAATCAAAGTGTGGCTCCTACAGATGACCTGTATCCCATGATATCAAAGAACTAGAAAGAGAAACAGTGTCACTAAGATTGATTAAGTTCCACGAAGAACAGTAATTATGTCTACATGTAAGACAAACAAACCATCTTACTAAACCCTGTAGTTGTAAACTAGTCAGAATTGACCATTTATCCAACTAAAACATTCATTAATCCCTATCCAAATAGCTTCATAAGCCATAATTCACACATTGTTTTGCATACAAACCAAGAATATGCAAGAATAAAGACACAATGTTTAAACAGGATGTCCAAACAAACACAAAATAGTCTTTCAACAAATGTATGTGCCACAATGCCAGTACTCATAGCATTTTTGCATTTGAAAATACTATTTTGCCATACGAAATCGTAGTGTAGCTCCTACAGTTATGTATCTCCCAGTATCAAACCAGTTACAAACAAGAAACACTTTCGCTGTAAATCATGAAATGCTTAGACAGCAATAATCAATTAATCATCCACATACACAGCACATGCATAACATCACTCTAGACCTTGTAGCATCTAATTGCTCAAATTCCACAACCCTAAACAAGAAATTGCATAAAAACCCTATCATATCCAGTTACCATAAACCTCATTTGAGTAGTGTAGCTCTTACAGTTATGTATCTCCCAGCATCATACAATTTACACATGTAAATCACGGAATGCTTAAACATCAATTAATCATCCACATACACAACGCATGCATACCATCACTCTAGACCTAGTAACATCTAATTACTCAAATTCCACAACCCTAGCCTTCCCCTAAATAAGAAATTGCATAAAACCCTATCATAATTCATATCCACTTATCATAAACCTCATTTGAGTCATTATACATCGTTGAAACCAGAAAACCGTAAGAATCGAAGAAAACTCACCGGAGTATCGAAACTGATGCAACATTCCTGCTTGTAAATGCGATTGGTGGGCTCCGGGATACGGACCTTTGACAGATTCGTTCGGAGAAGTTCCATCTCCATGTAAAATTCGTTCAAATTGAGAACTCCTAGTGTTCAGATGATCGATTAACAATGGAGTAAAGATGGAGGTCGGTGTGAATTCGTTGCCCTAATGTTGTTTATGGAAGATATACTCTCCGCCGAAAAGGAGACCTCTCTGTGTGTGTGTGTGTGTGTGTTTTTGTGTGTGTTTTGTGTTTCTTGGAAAGCAGTCCTTCTATTCCAGTTCAATTTCTACACGCCAAATTAAAGTATCGCTTTGTGGTTTTTTCCACTATTGGTCCTTATAATTTGAATAAGTTTGCATTTAAGACCTTGTTCTCTTGGTAACATTTAATGTGACCCTTATAGTTGATGAATTATAACTTGGTTTTCTTCTCGAAGTTTTGTTGTTTAGGTTTTAACCCTAGAATCAAAGAGGTTGAGTTTAGATATTCGTCAAAACTAAAGTAGGGGGTGACAATCGTGTCTTGTTCGATTTGGTGAGTCACGGCTTGGTGGGTCTGAAAGGTTTAAACCGGATACGGCCCGTTTAACTAATCGTGTCGGGGTTTTCAACCTTAATGTGCGACCCGTCAACCCGAACATGATTCGTGTAAACCGTTTAACTATACAGGTCCGCGGGGTTGGTGGATGAAATACAGCTTGCTTCAAATACAACCAACATAAAGTTCGATTTGTTGATTTTAGGCACTGGTTTGAAATTGAAAAGTAAACTTAAAAGTCAAAGTAAAATTTATTGTATAAAAAACATTTTCAAAAATATATTAAAATGATAAATGGGTTGGCAAGTTGACAGGTTAGAAAACTCAATCCAAATCCGTTTATGTTCGTGTCGTGTGTTTGTGTTGTGTCCAAAGTTGTCACCCCTAAAACTAAGGATACACATATGTTAGGTTTGTTCTATTTAACTCATTGAAAAATGAATTGTGTAACTCAACCCAACCGAGTTTGCTTCAAGTTAGGTTGAATATAGTTTTTGAAGAAAACGTTAGATTGAAACTTAAAACCTAAAAAAATCAAGTATTATTGGTTAAAACCTAACCATGAAAAATACTACAATCACCTTGTTGGAAAAATTCAACAAATTGGATTATTTAAAAGAAAAAATATTAGTCGTTTATGGTTATTTACCAAACACTTGCCGATAGGTGCTGGACAAGAGTCGTCACTTGCATTTACCGTGTGGGATAACATCTTCGACCATCAAAATAGATTGATGGCAAGTGTTTTAACCTGTTAAACGTTTATATGGTAACAAACACACCCTCGTTTACCGGGTAAGACTCTTAATCGTTGTCTTTCCTCTTATCTAGTAACAAATTGATCCTTGTTATGTCCAACCGATAAGATAACTGAACCAGTAAATGATTACCAAGGTAAGTATCTAGTAAACGGTTCATTAGTGATAACCAAATTAGAAGATGTCATTGTAACATTTGAGGTATGGACCTAAGAACAATAGAAGAAGAGTAATAAGATTATCAAGGCGGGTTTGGTTTAACTATATGTAAGTCATAACCTATTTGGCCATCTCCAACACATGTGAGTCATTTTACATATTGTACCAAATAATTGGGTTTTAGGTCAGTTCAACCTATTTTCAAATTCGGTTCGACAAATTTATCGACTTTCTCGCCGTTCTAGCATAGCTCTAGAACACACATTTTACGCTTTAATTCAAGCACAACCGAACAAATATTAAACAAGAAAAATATATCTAACCATATTAATTCTACACACATTAGTACTCCTTTAAAACCTTTTGTAATAGCATTTGGGAGTATTAACCAACATACATGCACTTCTTTTAACCAAATTTGGTGTCCAAAAGGCATAAATGAGATAAATATACCAATGGGGATGCATTTTGAAAGTTATCATAAGTAGAAGGGGTCCAAGTGTCCATTATATGTTAACCGACCACTAATAAGCCCTCCATAGTCCAAACCAGTTCGTGAGGCCCATTTGATTAATCCCAGGCCCACCCAAAACCCATGTTTTAGTACATTACATCTTTGGTCCCTGCACTTATTTTTTTTCACAGTTTTAGTCCCTAAAGTTTAAAGCCATAGGATACACATCACATGGTTTGCAAAATAAAACAATAACTCTAAATTGATCTTTCTTTCCATAGGATAGCCATTGGAGGTGGTGATGTTAGAGTTGGGATCCGATGAGAAGGATAGAAAAAAATATACATTACTGGATCAATTTTAACTGAAAATTAATACTGATGAAATATACTGGATCAATGATCAATCTCTGTAAGAAGTGCAATTCATGGAATTATAGGTTGACAAAAGATTTAAAGGAGATCAGGGGTTCGTATATCTTATCATTCTCAACTTAACCTTTTTTTCTCGTAAGATCATTTGTTAATAATGTTTGAGGCAACCACATCTAAGGCACTTGGAAGTTTATTTTTATTTTATTTTTTATCAATGATGGATGCATGAAAATTATTTTTTATTTACTTTAAAAAAAACTTTCGTCGTTAATCCGTACCTAATTAGTGACGGAATTATGATGGATTTGGGTTGTGACCTATCAGCCACTAATTAGTGACGGATTACGGCCGTTGTTGGTGCTCGTTGCTTATGCCTGTTTTTTAGAAGTGATTGTTGAAGGGTACAAGTCTAGGAGAAGACATGTAAAAGAGAAACAGAAAATAATTGAAAATAAAAATAAAAATAGATATTACTCAACGATTATTATAAAGAGGCTTCAATTGGAAATGTTTTTTTTTTGTAAAACATGATACATAAGTAACATCTTAAAGATTACAAAAAAACATAGGGACAAACAATAAAAATTACTTTTTTATGTTTTCGCATTGTATTAATCATATTAATTTTCTTTACGTTTAATTAAACCAACAAAAGCATATAAACGACATTTTTATTATGTTTAAATACCTTTTTCTGAAAGGAGGCGACACTTTAGACAAAATATTGAAAAGGAAAAAACAAGTATGTCTACATGACAAGGGACTCCTTCTCAACAAAAGAACTTCTTTTACGAAATAAGATAGGCACTGCTCTAATCAAGAAAAAAAAAGTTTAAATATCTTTTTATTCACATATTAAAAAAATTATCAAACAATTATTTAGATAATCATGTCATTGCTTTATTAATAGTTATTTGATAATATTATTCATATGTAGTCTTAATAGTAATTTGATTGTTTTTATTAAATGATACATAAATTACGTTATTTTATATAAAATCACCTTATTTGTTTGTTAGGAAACAAATAGATTGTTTGAGCAATATAAATGACCATTCTATCCTATATCACTTAATATTTTTTTTTATACAAGTGCAAATATCATACTACCAAAGCTATTGTAATTAATCTAAAGAACAATAACGAAATAAAATAACACAAGACGGTCAAATCTTAAGCAAAATGACATGTAATTCTATATAAACGTACGTCGACATAATGATTTGTGAGCGACTTGACAATGTTACATTAATCATATGTGATTTTACGTGTGATCAATATGAAATTACATATGATTTGACCACTTTCTTATTAATTCATTTAGTTATTGTTCTTATAAGAGTAAACTCTAACTTTTGTCCCTGGGATTTGTTGAAACATTTGAAAGCGGATCTAAACTTTGATATGCCTAAAAATGATTATTGTGACTTTCATTTTGCTTTGAAAGTGGTACCAATCACCAACTCCGTTAAAAATCTCCGTTTATTATTTCAATCTAAAGGTTAACAAATTCAATCTAAAAAATTATTTACTCCTTGGATTGTTTCAATCTAAAAAATCTCCGTGTATATTGTTTCAATCTAAAGGTTAACAAATTCAATCCCAAATTCAAAATTCAAATCTACAAATCTGCTAGATATGAAATCTCAAAACCCTCCCAAATTTGAATCTGAAAAATTATGCTATCCTCCTCATCTTCGTGTAAAAACCCTACTACAAGGTATGTCGATCTCTTACTCCTTGGATTTTTTTTTGTTTTCTATATCGATTCCCTAATGTTTTCTATATCAATTCTCTAACCGTGTTCCCATTAATCAATTTCTAGATGCATCAATATAACTTTCTGTTCTGTATATCGATTTTCAAGAATCGATTTTGTTTACAAATAATTTTTGTTTCAGTAACTGATTCCCTATCATGTTGTATTTAAGCATCAGCTGAAAATTACTCATCATGTTTGTTTGGATCATGTTGTTGTTCAAAACATGTGGCTTCTTGTTTTTTGGTTATTGATTGTTTCAGAATTGTGATTTTTATAGCAGCAATTATAGTAGGTTGGCATATTGCTTATTATATTGTTTGTGGATCACATTTCATATGTTTTTTTCATTGTAAGGGGAAATGCTTGGAGGATTAGTATTATATGGAACAGACAACAGTTGCAAGATTGAGCAACTGGTTTATTGACTGATGTTGGTTTCTCCAAATAGATCTCTCAAAGGTATTTGTTTACCGGTTTTTCTTTTTTCAACAATTTAATATATTTGCCATGTTGGTTCACAACAATCTTTAAATAAGAAAAAAAGCTAAATCATTAAGAAGTATTACTGCATCATTCATTCATAGGTTCTTAGAGAAATGTTGTATCAAGACCTCATTTGCAATTTTCTTCTACAGGTTGTTGATTTTAGGGAAAAGTACACCAAAATGTATCCAACTTGTCACGTTTTATCATTGTATGTACTGA
>LUCG01307179.1:0-19066 GCA_001633085.1 Carthamus tinctorius
TTCATAGAAAATTTTTCTGGAAAACAGAAAATTTTTCCACAACTAAACACACCCTTAGTTTTTAAAAAAGTCAGTCAAAAATTTCCATTGTACAGCCATTAATGGCAATTTACAAAAGTCTAATGCATGAAAACTCACCACCAACCCACTAGGTTGTGCAAGTATGAAAATGTGAAGCCAACCATTGCCATTAACAAGAAATTGACTACAATCAAATCAACAAATAAAACTGTACCCAGAAAAAGCAATTCAACAAAAGAATGTAAACCTGCATCAACCAAAAACTCAATAATCCCTAACTTAGCTACACAATTTACCAGTCTAACCCTAGCCTTAAAAATAAACTTAACGAAAAAAAACAAAGTTACATGATTTCTGCCTCCTGCTTGGTTTTTCCGATAACCCGCCCCATGTTTCGCAAACTACCATATATATATTTTTCGGTATGCAGAACTACCCTGATTAAAACAAACTGTCAGGCTTTTACATGTACATTATGCCCGGTTTTCCTTCTGTGTCGGCTATAATCAGATACGAACCTGAAGGTTCGCTCACACCCTTCAACGGTGCACTTGTACGGTCTCTCTCCTGTGTGGACCCGTAAATGCTCGGTCCGTGCCCATGCCCACTTGAACGTCATCTTGCACCCTTTCCAGCTGCATTTCAGCGGTCTGTTATCCTCGTGAACACGGAAATGGAGCACCGCGTATCGGTGTGAACTGAACTTCTTCCCGCACCCTTCATGCGGGCACCTGTTCTTTCGATGCATGCTTAGCTCCGTTTTAGTCTGGAAGCTCAATTTGCAACCTTCGTGGTCGCATCTGTGAGACCCCTGTTTGGCCTTTTCGACATCGGAAGTCTTTGATTTCTTTGCGGGTTTTTCTGCGACACTCGAAGCCTTTGCTTTCTTCGCGGGTTTTTCGGCGACGTTGGAATCTTTTGCTTTCTTTGTAGGTTTTTCTGTGGTTGTTTTTGGTGTGATTGAAATCCCGCCCATACGCGCGTCTTTTCCACCTCTAGGTCTCAATCCTTCACACGGGCTTCTTATAAATCCGTCGAAATCGGATTGTTCATCTCTTTTCAACAACTCCACTTCTCTCCTCCTTTTACCTCCACTCGTTGAAGTACGACAACTTGAAAAGGGGCTATTTTCGTCATTTCTGTCAGTGGTCGGACTTTTCTTTACCCTAACTTTTGAATTCGTATCAGGTTCATCAGCAGAGGACCCATCAGACTTGGCTGATTCGGAGTCTTCTTGCATCAAACCATCTTCATCAGCCTCACTACTGGACTCGTTTCCAGAATCACTTCCAGTTGAACTAGTTTCATTTTGCATGCCAGTTTCCTCGCCGTTTTTCTCGATTCCGGAATTTTCAATAGTTGTAGCACACGACACCGAACCTGGGGAATTTTCATGAGTGCATTTATCGTTCTGTGCTTCACAACCTCCCTCCATCTCCATCGAAGTGTATGCCATGGCATCTTGAACACCTGGAGTAGCAGAAACTTCCGCTACATCTTGCGATAAAATGGAATCCTCCAAAAGCACCTGCTTTTCATGCTGTCGATCAGATTTCTCAGGATTTGATAAATCACCCGACACCAAAACGTGGTCCTCATTTGTGCTTTTGTTGAGACTGGTTGCAGATTCTTGACGCTTCGACTTGAAGCTTCTTCTTGAATACTGAATTAGTCTCCCTTCTTTTTTAGGCATTTCGGGTTCCGATAACTTCTCTTTCAACTCCGCATCTTTTCCCACAGAAATGCTGCTCTTCGAAGATTTCTTGATTGAACAGTTCAATTTTCTATTTGAGCGACGTTTTGTAGCTTGCCAATGAAAAAGTATTGCACGTGAGACCATACTTGAGGTGGGGGTTGTGTCAGCAAATAGTGCATCCATAGTCAAAGCATGATGTATCTTGTCGGGTGATAATTTGGGCCTGAGCTTAACAGATTGTCGAAGATTAACATTCAATTTCAGTGTCCAGTCTTCTAGGGATTCATCTTCTTGCTCATTGTCAATTGCAAGATTTATCAGATGCAAATCATCGGCGGTCGCATCGTCTAATTGAACCTCGTTATATCTGAATGTGCCACCAATTTGTTCTGCAATGGCTGAAGCTTGTGCCTTAATTTTGTGAAAATCTACAGGACAAGGAGTTGCAATTCGGGTAAATGAGTCAAATCACTAAGAAAATGAAAAAATTCAAACGACTGTTCTATAGTTTTATGAAAACATATAATTATTAGGTTCGGTTAACCCTCGTTTCTTGAAGTACCAAACCCCCTTGCACGGATAACCTATTTATCTGTTTTCAGTTCGGTCAGAAGTTATTTTGAATACCCTAAAAAGACCTTAACAGGTGATCGGTAGAAGCTACAGCGTGAAATTATCCATGTACTATTAAGTCGAATGATCACCTGAATGGCATATTATAAGCAGTTTTGCTCCACCTATTGAGTCCAACAGCCCTTCGATTTTACTTGCATGCTCTAAACAGAATATCCGAGGTCTCAAATACCCACTAGACGTGTTCCATCCCTCAACGTTCACTTTAGATGAATACGTTGAAGCTTTAACCAGTTCTGGAGCTGCTATACTTTTATGGTTGTTGCACAGTCCACCTGTGTTGCAAGAAAGAAAAAACAAGGTCTCACTGTTAACCGTCTCTGGATAAATTGTACATTACAGTGAAAACTTCAAATCGTAAATGAATGTTAGTAGGGGTGTAAGCGAGTCGAGCTTAATAATTCTCGAGCTCGATACGATCTCGAAGCATACCCTTTTTCGAGCCAAACATGCTCATATATTTATTCAAGCTGGTAAATGAGCTAATCGATTGCGAGTTTGAACCCATAAACGAGCTTCGAGTTCGAGCTCGAGCCCTACATTGAAAAAGTTGATCGAGCCCGAGCCTAGTATTATTTTTTTGAGCCCGGCTTGATTAACCTACTACTCGACTCGACTGAGCCCGTTTACACCCCTAAATGTTAGTCACGATCATCTTCAGAAACATGCCTGAAACAGAGTTTTCGACCCCAAAGTCGTGAAGAACACCATGATCCTTCACAGGCACATCATCAACCACCACTTTTGCTGACGGTTGTATGACAGACATGAAAGGATAACCGAGAACACCACAAGCCACACACGGTAACGTCCCGGAATCAATTTGAAAATCACGCGACATGTCCTCATCCTCTATATGGACAAGTGTCTCGGTGTCCTGCCTCATCTGGCTAAACACATCCAAATTATTTTTGTTTTCTACGTTTGCATTTTCGGTTGATGGAGTTTCAATATTGGTCAAGTCGGATGCTTTAATAACAGATGGTGACAGGGAGTCCGGATCCCACACAACTGCACGATAAGAGGAGTTTTTCTGAAGAATACAAGTCAATAGTCTGTTTTCCTTGAGTATATCTTCAATGAATTCCCTCTTCACCAACAACTCACGCTCTTCTTTTTGACGGTTTTTCAGACGAGAGCTTCGAACCCCTGGCAACAAGGATCTAGGCACTCTGGCATTGAAACATTTAAAGAACGTTACCCATATGCACACTGTCGATTTTATTTAGTAGCATAGAATAAATGCCAAGCAATAGAATGAAAGCACAAATGAGAAACATGTAAAATTAGTATATCCCATACGCAAACATGAATAACAAGCTACCCACAGAAATGGCAAACAAGAGTTTTCATGTTCCCTTTCAAGTTTCAACCCCCTTTATGGCCTCTGGTTAGTCAAATATATATAACTTCATATTCTTAGCCACAAGATTTCCTTCTGGAGCAGTGACACCACGAAAAAATAGAATTTTATGGGATCTTTTATCTTTCTGCTTATGCTATCTCTCCTTTCTCTTGGGACAGATTTAGAAAAATTAAGAATTGTTCCAACCTTTGTGATCATCAATAACCGTTAAAAAAATCAGACTTCTTCCATGCTTCATTAAAGCAGGGTGATAAAAAAAATGAAGGGAGATTTTGCTGAAACTTAACAAAACTAACCATAATGTAGATGGATCAATGCATTTTTTTTTGTCATTTACGTAATCTATTTTTCAAGAAAACTTCTCTTTCCAAAGGACTATTGGCCTAGTAGGATCCCCGTTAGCTATAGACGCCAGCCTCCATGAACCTCACCAAAAGATGAGGAGGGCACGTGAGTATTTTCCATATAAGTTATATATAGTTCAAACACATCACTTCTCTTTCTCGGGAGTCGGGACTGTAACGTTTATGGTAGGAAATGTCAGCACTCATGAAAGACTAGCCATGCAAGAAATAAAAGCACACACCTCTCTTATATCCAAGGTAATATTTTCTCTACAAGGCCTGTGATGCGAATTTGGGTCAGAGGCCTACCATTTGGAAGGTTTACTCTAGGAGGCCCAAAGCCCATAAAGGGACTTAGAGCGTATAAGAGGGGGTATGGGGGGTCATAAGGAAGGTATGCAGAAAAATAAACAAATTCTGTTAGGACTCTTAGCTGTAGCTTTGAGGAGGGAGTCACTCCCTGGAATCCTTGGGATTTACGTCTTCTATTGCCTTCTCCTTCATTTCGTCATTTTTGTAACCAGTACCATTTTCATTTTAATTCCAAACCCTTTACGTAATCATTCCGATTACGTATCATTGGTCCGACCTGCCGGATCTAGCGATGGAGACTCGTTTACAGGGACGATTAGAGAGCCATGAAGAGCGGATTCAGCAATTACAGTCGGATGTTCAGGGAATTAAGTCATCCCTGGAAACGATGAAGGAGGATCACGAAGAACAAAAGGAATTCAGATCTTACATGCTAGCGTGGGTGAAAAACCAACAAGGGAAGAATCCCGAATTCAGGGATGAATCGGGAACGTACATTGATAATCCTCCTCCGTTCAACCAGCCTCCTCCGTTCAATCAACCACCTCCGTTCCACCACCCTCCGTTCAACACTGGAGGTTTTGGAGGGAATCTGCACTATGCCGCCAAGAAGATCAAGCTTCCGGAGTTCAGCGGTTACGATCCCAGGGGATGGATCGCTAAGGCGGAGCTGTTTTTTGAAATCCACGGAACTCTGGCAAATCTGAGAACGAGATAGGCTCGGATCAGCATGTCGGGAGTAGCTCAACATTGGTTCACCGTAGTCAAGGAAATCCATGGAGAATTGACATGGGAGACATTGGTTCAGGAATTGCTGCAGAGGTTTAGCGGATTAGAGATTCAAAATCCCTATGAGCAATTAGCAACGATCAAACAGGTGAGTTCAATCCACGATTACATAGATGATTTTGAATACTTGTTATCTCTGGTACCTCGTCTCCCTGAATCCCAAGCAATTGGGTATTTTCTGGCTGGATTGCAACCGGGGTGAAACGTTGGGTTCGTCTTCACCTACCTGAGACGCGTCTGGAAGCGATGTATTTGGCGAAAGACGTAGAGGAGACGCTTCATCCTTCTGAGCACCCAATTTTAGCCTCTAGATTTCGTTACCAGAATCATCCGTACGGGGGTGATAAAACCTCTTCTCGGCCGATGTCAACTCCAGCGGGCCAAGGTGGGTGGAGGGCCCAAAATCCTAATACGATGAATGATAAACGCCCTAGTACCAGAAGCGATCAGTCCAGGGTCGCATCAAACTCAATATTCAGGGGTTCATCCGTAGTGATTCTAGCCTGAGTTCATCACCTCGAAACCGGGGATTTCGTACTCTCTCTCGATCAGAATGGGAGGATCGTCGTAAGAAGGGGTTGTGCTTCAAGTGTGGTCAACAGTTTGGACCGTCGCACAAGTGTCCGGAGGCTAATCTCCGGGTTATGCTTCTCGCTGATGATGAAGAGGCTGGCTTAGAGGGAGACCTCCAGGCGTTAGAGGTTGCGTTGGAGGATAAAGGCGACAACGATCCACCAACTGAAGTAGGGGAGTGTTCGGTCATCGAGTTGATGGGAGTCAATGTTGATTCCAAATCGGATTTGAAAACAGTGAAGTTAGAAGGGCTGTTACAGGGCATTCCGATTGTCGTTCTAGTGGATTGTGGGGCCACCACAATTTTATCTCTCCGCGATTGGCAGCTGCTTTGGGAATTCCTATCGCATCATTTAAAGGTCTATTCATCAAATTGGGCGATGAACACAAGGTGTTTGTATCGAAGAAGTGTTCGGCCATTTCGGTCACATTGGGAACATGTGAATTCACCATTGATGCGCTCTTATTTGAGATGGGAGATCTGGATATGATTTTGGGAATTGAATGGTTGAAAACCCTTGGAGATGTGGTTCATAACTGGGAAGCTCAGTCAATGAAATTCCAACACCATGGCCAAGAAGTTTGTTTACAAGGGATATCGCAACCCTTCTCGGCTCAATCATCGCTTCATAATTGGCTATCCAATACCGAGGCCGAGATGGTTCCGTCTGCCGAAAAGAACGCTTTCACTATCGGAAGTGGCAACGGCACTTTCGAAACAGCAGCTCGAACAGTTACAACGGTTGTTTTCTAATTTTGCTGGGGTCTTTGGAGAAATCAAGGGACTACCTCCCGTGAGGGGTAATGATCACAAGATCAATCTGTTACCAAATCAGGGACCAGTATGTGTCCGCCCCTATCGGTATCTGCACGCTCACAAATCAGAGATCGAAAAACAGGTGCAAGAGCTTCTGTCTTTAGGGGTAATTCGCGCTAGTAACACCGCCTACTCCAGCCCGGTCATTTTGGTCAGGAAGAAAGATCACTCATGGAGAATGTGCGTAGACTACCGAGCCTTGAACAAAGCCACGGTACCCGACAAATACCCGATTCCTGTAGTGGAGGAGTTAATCGATGAATTGACCGGTACTCAATATTTCTCCAAACTAGATCTTAAGTCAGGCTACAATCAGATCAGAATGACCCCCGAGAGTGTGGAAAAAACCGCTTTTCGAACGCACGATGGCCATTACGAGTACCTCGTAATGCCGTTCGGCCTCACCAACGCCCCGGCAACTTTTCAGGCCATTATGAACGATATCTTCCGTCCATTCCTACGTCGATGTGTGGTTGTGTTTTTCGATGACATCCTAGTGTATAGCCCTACCTGGGAACAGCACGTGCGAGATCTCTCTTCGGTGTTACACATTTTAGTATCCCACCAGTTCATGGTGAATCAGATAAAGTGTACGTTCGGTCAAACCTCGGTGGAGTACTTGGGTCATATCATTACCGGTCGCAGAGTCGCAATGGATCCAAAAAAAGTCCAAGCGGTGGTAAACTGGCCAACCCCAAAACATGTAGAAGGAGTATGGGGATTTCTCGGATTAACCGGTTACTACCGGAAATTCATACGCAACTACGGGGCTATCGCAAAACCGTAACTGAAATAACAAAGAAAGATAACTTTCATCGGGATGTTGTGACCCAACAGGCCTTTGATACGTTGAAAAAGGCCATCACGACAGCCCCGGTGTTGGCGTTACCAAATTTCTCTATTTCGTTTATCGTAGAATGTGACGCGTCCGGTCGGGGCATCAGGGCGGTAAGAGATGGATGTTTAAGGCTCTTATGATCAGTATATACTACAAACTGCACGCCTAACAAATAGCTACGCCAATGCTGCACCGCGAGAGCCAACGCCATAATTTCTCTTTCGTATGTCGGTGCAGCATTGGCGTAGCTATTTGTCAGGCGTACAGTTTGTAGTATATACTGATCATAAGAGCCTTAAACATCTCTTACATCAGCGTATTACTACGCCGTACCAACAAAACTGGGTCGCGAAGCTCTTGGGGTATCATTTCGAGATATGCTACAAGGCTGGCCGTGAAAACAAGGCAGCCGACGCTCTGTCGCGTTGTAATGAGGACGGTGACCTTTCCGCAATGATGTATATCACCAATTAATACAAAAGGCACTTATATCCTATAACTACTATTCTAAAGTATCATAAAATGGCCAAACTTGACTAACAGAACAACACCAATTGATACCCAGTATATCACCTAAAAGTTAACATTTAACTTCTCCAGACAGTAAAAAACATGTAGATGCACAGCACACTGAATTTTTCTTAAATCATTCAGCAAAATATTTATTTGTATCGAGTTCCACTTAATATATTAGAAACCACATGGCAAGTCCTTATTTTACTGTTTATGCAATTCTCCCAAATTATCTAGCATAAAGAACTGAAAGAAACTATTGCTAACTTTAAGCAACTATGCGACAACACTGAACAATAAGACTAAAATACATCTGCCAAGACAATATCACTATAAATATGTGGCTCCGTTCATTTCTCCAAGCAAGTTTTAAATACCGACTCCTGAGGATGCTCCAGAATCTTTAATGCAACATATGATGGGCATGAGCAGTCACCAGCCATAAAAAGATATATAGATTATTTATAACCCAAAAGGCCAAAAATTAAGCTTCATCATACACACAACTACACAAGAAAGGGAGGAGGAGATTGAAAAAGGAAATCTTAAACTATCAATCCCAGTCTAGTGCATTGAAAAGATGTAAGCATGTAGGTTTATCATTTCCACTAGTCTTGATTTTTAACTAATTCAGCCAAAAAAAAAAGCCCGCCTACAATAAAGGGCAATCTAGGCGGTTATATCAGAACGCATCCATTGCAATCAAATTGAGGAAGCACTGGTATGTTGGTCAACATGCAAACAATTCTACGGCAAAATTTTGCAAGTATATTTTTGATTTTAGAAGCAGTCCCAAGGAATAGTTGTAGCTGACCTAGGAATAAATGACATTGTTAGTAGGTAAAGCAGCTGTTGATGTGAAAGCATAGGAAGAAAATTCATAGCAGCTCTGCGCACTGCAGCTTCCTTAGCTACAGCAAGCCACTTTGGAGTCCCAAAATTAGCAGCTTCCCCACAATTAAAACCTTGTAAAGACAAAAAAATGAGATTAGAGTCCATAAGCATAACCAGGCACAAAAAAAAAAGCAACAATGCGAGAGTCTCTTTGTTTTCGTGGACAAGAAGATGAAAACTTCCATCCACCCCAAAAAGGTTGTGATTTTAGAAGCAGGGTCAACCATTTCTACCGAAAAGGTAGTGGTTCTATAACTTGATGGTTAGAGGCTTACATAACGTCTTCAGGGAGACTAATGGCTCCCATAACAGTTTCTGAGTATTGACGTATTAAATCAACATTAAGATAGTGGTAAGTGACAGAGTTGAGAAAATTATTGTTGCAATTTTACATTCCTAAGTATTGCTATCTAGCACTAGCCTAACTAGATTAGAGGTGTGAACCATAAACAAAATTTGGATATAAAGTAATCTTTTAATCTAATATAAAATTAAAATAATCCATTTTTCTATTAGCTATGCATGTTACTTGTCCACTCATCGAACTGTACTCAACAGCATTAAATTACTTCCGTATCTTTTAACCAAGGGACTGCCACTTACCAGGTATTTTCTGTTGCCATTACCCAGCTTGAAGAGTTAAAGCAAGCATCGATTAATCAAATGTAGTAGACTTATTTTGACTCTAATGAGTGAGGCTCATTGTCTAGTAATGACTTCAAAATATGATGTGCCAGATTCAAAAATTGTGACTGGTGGTATACATCCATAAAGTGAAAGTTGATAAAGAAACAAATTCTGTAAAACAATTACCATGGCTAAATCCTATGTGGTAAGCCCTCGGAAAAGTTACTACAAATTCACCAGGGTTCTGTACCAACCTGTAAACATGAAATCGGAGAAAATTTCAGTAGAATGTCGCAAATCTCGACCACTTACCACCATATATCTTGCACAACTACTGCTTTCGTTCATAGGAAGTTGTTAAAGCACAATGTGAAGTGCAAGAGATAAAAGCATCAATTTCAACAAAGAAATAACACACCTGCAACATGGAATGCCAGAAGCAACAACAATTTCAGGTGATAGAAGAGTGGTCTTTTCGCCCAAGAGAGTTAGTGCAGCTGTTAAACAAAAATGGCAAAGCATTATCAAGTGCTGAAGGGGTAATGTGAAGCCCTAGGAATTCCATGTGAAATAAATTTATTGGCATTAAGCAACCTGGTTAACAAGATAAATAGTCATCATGAAAATTGCTTTGTTCTAGAAGTTAGACCCTACTTTTCACCAGCATCTCACTTCAGAAAGGAGCAACGCAGTACTTTAGGCAAGTTGAAAGATGCATTTTGAATTTTATCAGAGAGGGGAGTCAAATTTAACAATTAAATGGGTCCAGTTGCATCCCATGTAACTAACGTCTTCTATGTGACACCCTTACTCCAGAAGGACCACAAACCACCATGCCCAAATGGGCCTACTAGGAATGTCTGTGGAGAAGTACAATCCACAGTCAGAGTAGCAAAGAGGATATAACAGTGACATGACTGCATATGAAAACTTTTCAAGGAACAAAACGGATCTGGCATTCATAAACTGAAGCAAATCTTTAAAGCGGGTGAAATGAGGTAAATACACTATTAAGCAAAAATTATAGGCGTGTAACATAATGCAGAAAGTGGACACCCCCACCCCAAAAAAAAAACCATCCTCTGACATTGTTTAGCAACATAACGTCTACGATTTTTTAGCTAGCCATAAAAGATTAGCATGGCATACAAAATAACACTCCAAACGAATTTCTTCCTAGGATTTGTGACTTACTAAGAGGTAAAACCAAACAAACCCAGTAGATCCCACTCAGAAGTAGGGTTTGGGAGGGGTAAGATATACCTGAACCTTACCTCAACCACTAAGATTGAGAGGTTGTTTCCATGAAGACCCCCAGCTTGTGCACAACACAAGGTGTGTGCAAGCGGGCAAAAAAATGTTCTGTTAAGGCCATCCACAATGGTACCAATGGTACCAGCTGCCACGTCAGCGCCACATCAGTTTTCCACTATCCTACCAATACCTTACCAATCCTTTACCAATTCATCCACACCCATACCAATTCCATACCAATCTAATTAATTAATTAAAGAAATAAAAGAAAAAGAAGAGAAGAGAGAGATAGAGAGAAAGGTGAGGGTGGGGTGGGGTGGAAACTCATTGGTATAGCCATACCGATTTACTCTCCATACCGGTGGTACCAATTCACCCACGGCGGTATTACCGGTGGTACCAACCGGTACCGGTACCCATACCCATACCGGTACCCGCTGTGGATGGCCTAAGAGGTATTTTAAATATTTGGTTATTAGTCAAAGACTTCTGTTTAACCATGTGCCAATTCACATTGCAATTTTTTTGACAGAGGGAGTACATGACTACATGTTATACAGAAGCAAGCGGATCTTGCTATACGTCCATGAGACATGGAGTTAATAACCTCAAGAAACTATGTTAATCATAGGATTAACGACTCCACATATTCCTCATATAGATATTACATCTAGATAGAATCATAGAAACACAACTACAAAGACTATAATCCACAATCACTTTAGACAACCTAAATAGGCTTTCAAGCTCCATTAAAATGGTTTTACCGTGGTAAAACAAAGTTTGGTCAACATTCAATCAAAAGTTGGAGTGCTAGCATGGTATAGAAGCATTCTTAATTTTACAACTTCTCTCATGAAATGATAATCATAATCATAAGTCAGAGACATGTCAGCTGAACAAAAAAATAGCCACTATTCATAAAAGAGCTTGTGTCAAATTTAAAAGAGTAATTCATGCATAAAACATTTTCTTTCAAACTGAATGGCATTAGTTGCATGTTGGGGCATGGATATCAACTTCGCAATATATGGAGTAGACAATTAAGATGATGTAGCCTACCTAAGTTGAAGCTACCCGTTTTCAATTTTCTTTTACTCCAATGGTTTTCTATTAGTAACTTATTCAGTGAACTAATGGATATGGACATGACGTCTTTAGACATTTCTGAGAACATGACCTTTAATAGGAGATCTTGGAGATGCAGAAAGCAGAGCATGGAGTGTGGAGTAGTGAGAGGGTGAGATAGAGGAGAAGGTTAACGTGATGGTAGTTTGGTTACCAGGGCCTTACGGTGGCCAGAGAATTGCCTTAGTTTTTCCTAACTTACATATATGCTACTGTTTCTACTTGTGTGACCTGTTTGTCGTACATATTCTTAGATTCTGTTTTGTAATTGTAGTTAGATGTATCGTGCTTTATGTTTCTTGTTCACTTGTTTGTGTTACTTAATTCCCTTAAATTTTCTTTTACACAATTTATGTTTGCTTGTTTGCACACACTCTCGCCATTAGCTTGCTCGCTTGTTCTACTATTTATTTGTTTTGCAAGTAGGTTCACGAGAACAGCTTCTCTACCCCTTGGGGTAGAGATAAGGTGTGCATACATCCCCCCCNCAGTTTGGTTTAATGACTAACATCACATCAGTCATATAGTTGAAGAGTTTGATTGGAACCCTCAAGATTCTAAAATGATGAAGCCAATACAAGTAAACTAGTTGAAAAGGCTATATGATATTATGATCCTCAAAATATGAGCCAGTGAGCAAAAATACTTGGTGATAGCATGTGCCAAAAATTATTTGAAGATATGGGGAAGTACCATAACAAGCTCTTTTCATGTACATAGCAAGAACATACTCAAGAGTAAGCATTTTCCATACCTAACCGATCTATACCTCCACCATAAGCTTTTGAACGGATCACTTCCTCGAATGTGTGTGCATAATCCCCAGGGACTGCATACCAGGTCTTGGGAGAGCCAATGTGGAGAAAATTTAAGCTGTGGAGTTCGTGGTCTTCAACATGCCATGCAAACCAGCTGAACAACATGCCGATGTATACCATGGGAGAAGTAACACCTGGAATATCATCTGGCATGAAGCGTGTAAGAGATCCAGGCGATCGTGCAATTACTTGCAAATTCCATGGACAATTGGAAAGCTTCCATCCAGAAGTGCCTTCAATCTCATGACCAGCGTCTGAATCCCTTTGCCTGGGAACACGATCTGACAATATATTAAGTGAACTGGTATCTTTCTTTAACATATTTACTGAAGAACTAGGGCTACACCTTATAGATTCACCTTTCTGGTCGTCACAATTGTTGCCTTTATCATTTACTTGTTCCCTTATACAATCTTCATTGTTTCTACTAAACGTTCTTCTCTTCCTCCTACCATGCCTATGCACAAATCTAGACGATCCCACTGGTTCACCAAAGCCAGATCCTGGCACATCGTTAGCATATTCAATATATATAGGTTTTTCGCATGCTGCCTTCCAGAAAAGTGTCTCTACAGCCAATGGAGAAACTTCTTTGATCATACCCAACTGACTCCGAGCAAAATTCTTGGACTTGGATTCAAACTGATCCAGCGTGTAAATTTCCCCACTTTGCCATACTTGCTTATTCACCGTTGGAGGCGGCGGTTGGCTGGTCCCAACCCCAACCTCTTTTGTTCTTTTCCCACTACTATGACCGAGTTCTTGATGCCTAGTCGTAAAAACCGCCCGAACCTCCCCATCGTTTACCTTTTCTACACTATTCGGTTTTACATCATTCCCCAACTCTGGGCACTTCAAGAGGGACCTATTTAGGTTACCAATAACATACTTTTTCGAAGGTTTTGGCAACGGCGGAACAACTTTACATATACCGAATGCACTAGCCTCTTTCTCAATCTTGGAGATATAAGCAATCGGGTCGGCAAATTCTGTATCGGTTGGGTAAAACACGGGTGCCAATGGCAATTCCTTGAGCCAATTAGGTATTTCCACGTCCCTCATTACTATCAACAACAATCACAAGCATAACAGAATCATTCAGAGAACACCACAAAACAACAACTCACAAATACTAAAAAGCCACAGGTGATGATTTCTTGTTATAATCGATGGAAACCCTAGAATTGGTTTTGCTTATGGGCCTATTGCGACTGAAACTTACAATTTTAGGGCAAATTATGGTATCGAAACAAGTATTACAACGAATTGAATACACTTATTATAAGCAGTAGAACCTGTAACTTCAATGGGATGCCAAGTCTTTTGACCTCCAAAAGCCCCAAACGAGAGAGAGGGAGAGAGAGGGAATGAAATGCGTGCGTTAGTGTGTGTGTTTTTGTTCCCCTTTTTATGTCAACCCGAAAAAAGACATCTGCGCATTTTAGAACGTCGTAACGTGATTATCTTAAAGTGCGCTAAAATAGTTCTCCATTAAGGGAAAGAGAAGAAAAAAAAGGAAACATTTCTGTTTTTAAATATTTAAACAGCTAAATATTTATCATCAATAATCATTAAATTGAAGCCAATAATTTTGATTTGGTTGTTCAACTTTTTTTAATTTTGGACAATATTTAAATATGTTTATGAAATTATTTATTGATTCAAGTCTTGTACTTTTTAATTTTGTCAAATATTAAATCTGAAACCGAATAATTCATCCGAACCAAAACGGTTTCGGGTTATTGATTTTACGGATAAAATGGCTCGGTTAACCAAATAAGATAAGTTTAGGTGTTGGTTATCTTTTTTACCATATGGGTTAACCAATACCAAATTGTATTATTATTTACTTTATATAATTTTCTTATAGATAAATTGGTTTTAGCATGTATAAAATTAACATTAAGTGAATTAACTTATTATTAAATTAAAAGAACAAGAAAATGATGGATATTTAACAAAACCATCAATCAATGTTATCATTATAGCATGATTGCAGAAACTAGCTGCGAGGAAAAAAATCAATGTCTCGAGGAAATAATGTGTTGGGCCATTGGGAGGAGAGGAACCGTCGTAAGTGACTAGGGGCCGTCCTAAATGACTGGAAGAACCGAAGACATAATTGTTAAAAAAAAAATCTTTTTTTACCTACATTTCTTGTAAATGTGGACTTATTGACTAGGGTTCTTTCTCCCACAACACAACCAAGAAGGTAAGTCCGTCAACGATAATGAACGATATTATTGGTGTTATCAATCACTGTTATGTGTCACACCAAATTTTAATAACAAACAACTTACCCGATCTAAAAGTGCATTTGCTAATTTGAACCGTCAACGATTTTGGGTTCGTATTTGCTTAGAATTGTTCCGGTTTATTTTCTAACCAATAGTTTTGTTTAACATTCAAATGCATAAAAACAACATATGTCCATTGTAGAAGAAAGGACTCCCATTCCCATATTACCATACACCTTCTTCCCGGGACTGCATGATGAGGGTTAAGTGGTCAGATTGGGCCTTTGGCAATGGTGGGTGATTGCTCCTCTTACTGCAGCACAATGGTGGTGACCGGAGTGGTTGGTAACAAGATGTTGATTGACCAAGCCAGAAGCACCCACTCAGCCTTTTTATGAAATGCAGTTATAAACCAGAAGCAACCACACTCAGCCTTTTTATAAAATAAAAAAGTTGCAACAAAATTTATTAATCGCTGTAAAACAATTGTAAGGCCACGTAACTCAAACATACAGCAATCTGAAATCCAACCGAAGTAGACATGTATAGTACTCCTCCATTTTCACCAGCTAATTTGGTTTACAAGGGAGGCTAATTAATAACAAACAATGATAATGACAATAATGATAATGATAGCACAACCCCGAAGAAGCAGGACAAGAAAAATGGCTCCGCCACATTCAACCGGGGGAGGGTAAGTTGTGATGCTTCAAGTTACCAGAGATGGATGGATGGATGTAATCTAACTAAAATCGGGCTTCTCTGGGTAGGTGCAGCCTGGTCTTTGGATGATCACATTGGAGGCATAGCACCCAGCTCTCACACATTCTGCAATCGGCTTCTCCTGAACCAATTGAGACAAAAATCCTCCAACGAAAGCATCACCTACATATATTTACGTTCATCTATTTCATTCCATGAATATCACAACAATTTCCATTTGAGAATGACTCATGTCATGCAAATTATAACAACTTCTTTTTTGGCAAGTTTTCTAGGTAGGCTACCTCCCTCCATCCCAAAATATAAGTGTCCATATTTTTATTTCGGTTTACCCCAAAATAATTGTCCACTTTCAAAAGCAAGTTTTTACCTCCCGAATTCTACTGTTAATTAATAGAGAAATTCATTGCTCTGTCTAATATTAAAAGTGTAATAATTACATGTTCTACAGTTTTTTCATTGTGGACATTTATTGTGGGATGTCAGGAGTGCCTATCTTCCCATTTAAGATTTTTGACAAAGAACATAGAAGTGTGCTTAATTATAACATGGCAGTTTTTATTGGACAGAAAAATACTATTAAATAGATCAATTTGTTGCATGAAGACACAAACCTGCTCCATTGGTATCAACCAGTTTCTCCTTTGGCAAGAAGATGACGGGATATGTTGAAACTTTTCCATCCTGGGCAACTACGACGGGATCAGCACCTTGAGTGATCACAGTAATCCTCTTGTGTGTCCCTGATGCTTTAGGCAACTGAGAGATCTTAATCGCAATCTCTTCCACATTTTCAGTCTGGAAAAAGTGAAAAAATTCAGAAACATTTGAGATCTTTAAACCATCTATAGTTAAGTATCATGTTCAACCACCAAATGGGTCCTACCTCCCAACCATGAACCTTTGAGAACGTCCTTGCTTCAGTTTCATTTCCAAAAACATAATCCACATACCTGCATCATTTATATACAAAAGGAAGGTAAATTTCAGATTGTGACAAATAACTTGATAGTGGCATAGTGCAACAGCAAAAAGTTATGGAAGATTAAGCAAACTCACAATAAGGCTTTCTCTTGAGCATCCTTGAAGAATTCACAGATGAATGGTGCAGAGAGGTTCATTGTGAAAATCTACAAGTTCAAGAAAGTCACAAAAAAGGATCATGGTTGGTTGCTCGCAAAAGCTACTAGAGGAAACTCAGATTCGTATTAGAGTTGAATCACTTTATTGTTACCTTGTTGGTTGCAGCGGCATGCTCAGCTACAAGCTGAATTGAATCCGGGGACACAGTAAGGAAAAAGCCAGCAATATAGATGTATTTGGCCTTTTCAACTGTCCAAAATGGTTGGTATTAGAAAGTTTGACACAGCATGAAAACATGGGAATCATCAAATCTTATGTCAGGAAGCAATACCAAGTGCCCAGTTCTCTGGACGCTTTAAGTGCTCCGACTTGTAGCAGTTGGCAGCAGACAGGTTGGCAATAAGTGACCTGGTAAAAGATAAATAGGTATAAATTCCAATGGAAATCGTTAAGAAATGCCAAAGGAGATAAATTGCCACTGTGTATCAAGAACACTAACAGGTGATTCATTAATGGGAACAAATACACAGAACACAACCTTCTGAATAAAGCCATGCAACATGCATGTTTTGAGCAAAAAACTGGTTGATAACCAACAGCAATTAGTCAACCAAATCAATGAAGAGTTCTAAGCTGAAAATGACTTCAATCAGACACCTTTGATTAGTTTATGCATTTCCAATGTTGCTAACAACAATGAGTGTTTTCAGGTGCACACTCTGAGTTTAAACTAATTTAAATGACTAGAAACACTAGTTTGATTCAAGATGAATCGATTGGATCAGCACGTTTGTTTAACTCGTCAATGGCATTGCTTAGATAGATGGTGTTTACCAGTGTAAGAATGCATAATAAGTAAATAAATGGGGTGAAAGTGCTGTAGATGCTCAGTAAAGACAAGACATGTTCAAGCATCAGCACAAAATGCCAGTTTAGGCAAGCAAATAAAGAAAAGGACAAGAATCTTCTGTAAACTAATGGCATGGTTCTTAGACATCAACTCACATATACAAACGAAAACACATTCTGGACAAATTGTAATTGTTTGTATCTTTCTAGAGAATCACACAAGCAGGGTATAAATATAATGCTACCATTAGGTTTTAGGCAAGATGGAATCAGGATTCTTCCAAGGGGAAGTAAACACAACAAACTACAGATTGTGATGAGAAAAATTAAGGCCCAGAAAAAATGCTTTCATACAACAAGAATATTGTACAAAGTTGAGCAGCATACTTGGAAATAAAAAGATATTCACTAACCTCTCACCACCAACAACTAAAACACCGCATGTGCCGGTTGGTGCAGTTTCATCCTCATAATAGTGCACCTGATATCATTTTTAACAAGTAATTAATTTGTTAGCTTTTATAGGATATAAAAACTAAGGAACTGCAAACCAAGCAAAAGCAAGAAGATTAGTACGTTAAGTCCAGCACTTTTTGAGTTCTTTGTCATTTCCTGCCCATACTTGTCCTTTCCAATACAACCCATAAAACTGGTGGCACCAGGGATTTGAAGCATCCACTACATACCAGCACAAGAAATGTCAACTAATGTTTCACTTTCATAAATCCAGAAGAAACTACCATGCAGCTCTACTTACCTGGGCAACTCGGATTGAATTCTGAGTAGCACCTGTAGAAAATCTTAGAAATTAGTACCGGCTACCATGTTTAACAATTTGGCTTCTTGTAGATATATACAAGTGTACACACAAAAACAAAAGGATATAGTCACCTCCAGCAATGTATTCTACATTGTCTTTAGCAGCCAGTTCATCATACCTGAAAAGAAGCCAGACAAGAGTAAGGCAGTGAAAATTGAAGTATTGAACAGCAATGTGAAATCACCGAAGGGCCATTGGCCCAATGTCTGGTAACCCAACCTTCCAGAAGGTCAAGGGTTCAATCTCAGCAAAGCTGAGAAGTGTGTGAGTTTTGCAGTACATATATATTATATACTTCAAAAATCTAATATGAAATCAACAACATAGCAAGAAACATGTAACATCCCTTTGCATATTGGTTTGGGTTAGAGTGCTAACAATTCAAGCATTTAACAAGCTACTCAAGCTCGAGCTTAGTAATTCTCGAGCTTGAGCCTATATCAAACACAAAATAAAGCTCATTTAACTTAACAAGTCAAGCTCCACAACACCAGTATGACGAAATGGCTCGTTTGTAATCTCAATTAATTTTTTCAAGTCGAACATGTTACAAACTTTTACATTCAAAATGCAAAAATTATCAAGTTTTAGCCAATGAACAACCTAACCCATCTTGAGTTTTACATGACTATCCTTATAGAGTTTGATTTAGTCGTAGTGTAACAAAACAATCCAACTAAATCCCACCCAAAGGTAAGGCCTGCAGACGGTGACATATATATATATATATA
>LUCG01307180.1:0-18656 GCA_001633085.1 Carthamus tinctorius
TTATGAAATTAAGGATAAAAGCAATAGTAATAACTAGAGAAGATGATTGTTACCAAAGTAGCTTGAGAAGAAGGTTATGGTTAAACACGGGGGGTGAATACATCAATGTGTAAAAGCAAAACAGATAAATACAACAAAATGATAAAAGAGAAAAGAAAAAAAAAGACAAAGATGCCCTTTTCTTAACTAGAAACTTCTAACGGTGTTAATGTCAAGGACCACACTGTAAACAACAATGTCAATTATTATATTCAACGAAGCATAGGGACGTTATTCATAGTTAGATGTAAACCACAAGGACCAAAATTGTAGTTTACTCATAACTAAAAGAATAGATCCACAATCCAACACAAATCTTAGAAGCTCCATCTTTTCTAAAAATTTTCCCGGGGAGTCTGCAATTCCGAGGTTCCTCCAACCAAAAGATCAAGTTTTGCCCCAAACCCAGATAAGTTCTTCGTAATTCAATCCCCAAATATACAAATTCCCCACAATTTAGTCAAGAATTTTGATCTACAAGACACAATTTTGCTTCTTGTTGCTTAAACGATCATCATCTTTCTCTTTTTCTGAATCGGGATTTGTTTATGTTCATCCCCAATTGACTTAAACAAATCCTGATTCAGACGGGGAAAAAAAAACAAAATTTGGGTTTTCAGTTTCATTGTCTGTTTCGTTTGTTTCTTTGATTTCATCATCATTCTTGATTTTGAGCTATTAGAATCATAATTTACACATAGGAAAAGGTGTTGTGTGTGAAATTTATTTGTGGGTTTGATGATATATAATCTCTAATTGGTTGATCTTGGATAGAAATTGGGGTTTCTGATATTAATCATCTTTAATTTCAAAATCAATCACTCCATACTTCTTGAAATAAATCTTTAGGGTTAACTGTAATCTTGTAAAATTTTGGATGTTTTAAGTCCTCATTCAATTGTTCCAAAAGGGAATTCAATAGAAGAAAATCCAATTTTGGTGTTTTAAAATGGGAAAACAATCAAAGAAAAACAAGAAAGTGGGATCAAAGCCTGCAAATAATGTTGATGTTAATTCAAAGCAAAGCAAACTTGAAGATGGTGATACCGTTAAGGTCTACGATAAAGACACTAGCATTTTCATTTCAATGGCACAAGAACTTAAAGATGAAGGAAATAAGTTGTTTCAGAAGAAAGATTATGAGGGAGGGATATTAAAGTACCAAAAAGCCCTCAAATTGCTTCCAAGAAACCACACAGATGTTTCTTATCTTCATAGTAACATCGCAGCCTGCTATATGCAAATGGGTATCAGCGATTTTCCAAGGGCCATTCACGAGTGTAATTTGGCTCTCGAAGTCACACCGGGATATAGTAAAGCACTCTTGAAAAGAGCTAGGTGTTACGAAGCTTTAAATCGACTTGATTTGGCCTTGAGAGATGTTAATGCGGTATTAGATATCGAGCCAAAAAATCTAATGGCAATGGAGATTGTCGATAGAGTCAAAGCCCGTATGGAGACCGAATGTGAGCCAGTGGCATCAAATAATATGAACGCGATTCTTGAAAAGAAGTCTTGTGGCGAACAAGAGATAGATTCTATTCAAATCCCATCAAATTTGAAGCCATTAGAGAAGGTACATAAGAAGAAAAAGAACAAAACCGACAAGAAAAGGGTAAAATTTGATCAGGTTGAGGAAAACAAAGATGAAGGTCGAACCGATGGAAAAACCGAAAAGAAGAATGAGTCGAAAGATTTTGAAAGAGATGAGAAGAAGACCGAAGATAAATTAGTTGTGGATGAGAAAATAAGCACGAGTCGGAAAGAAGAAGAGCCAAAAAGGGTTGTCAAATTGGTATACGGGGAAGATATAAGATGGGCAAAAATCCCTTTCGATTGCAATATTCTGAAGCTAAGAGAGATCGTAGCTGAACGGTTTCCAGTTTCGAAGGCCGTTCTAATAAAATACCGAGACGAAGAAGGCGATATGGTGACTATCACCACGAATGAAGAACTACGGTGGGCTGAATCATCAACTTCCGATCAACGGAGTGCGTTTCGGCTGTTCGTTTTCGAAGTCAACCCTGAGCAGGATCTGTTCTTTGACCACGTTAGAAGCCTAGAACGTAAACAAAAGCTCGCAAATTCATCTGCTCATATTGACGATTGGATTCTAGAGTTCGCTCATCTTTTCAAGAACTATGTTGGGTTCAACACGGATACATATTTGGATCTTCACGAGCTCGGTATGAAGCTATACTCGGAAGCCATGGAGGATGCCGTAACAAGTGATGAAGCTCAAGAAATCTTTCAAACCGCAGCCGATAAGTTTCAAGAAATGGCAGCTTTGGCTTTGTTTAATTGGGGAAACGTTCATATGTCACGAGCACGTAAAAGGGTATACTTTACGGAAGATGGATCAAGAGAAAAATCCGTACTTTCACACGTTAAAGATTCGTTCGAGTGGGCCCAAATGGAGTACTCGAAAGCCGGTGAGAGATACGAACAAGCAATCAAAATTAAGCCGGATTTCTATGAAGGTTTTCTGGCTTTAGCACAACAGCAATTCGAACAAGCGAAACTTTCTTGGTATTATGCAGTTGGCACGAATGTTAATCTTGAAACGTGGGATTCAACGCAGACCTTTGAACTTTACAACAAAGCCGAAGATAATATGGAAAAGGGTATGCAAATGTGGGAGGAAATGGAAAAAGAGCGTGTTAACGAAGTTTTGAGGCCAACTAAAGTGAAGTTAGAGTTACGGGAAACAGAGTTTAGCAGGTTTGTTAAAGATGTTACGGAAGATGAAGCGGCTGAATGGGCTGCAAATATGAGGTCTCGGATAAATGTGTTGTGGGGCACGATGCTTTATGAGAGATCTATGATGGAGTATAAGCTCGGGATTCCAGTTTGGCACGAATGTTTGGAGATGGGTATCGAAAAGTTTGAGCTTGCCGGAGTTTCTCATACGCATATAGCGGTCATGATCAAGAATCATTGTTCCAATCCTACTGCACCACAAGGTTTGCTACTTATACTAGGAAATGGTGTTTTCTATCAACATAATTTCAAGAAATCTTGGAAGCAAGTTTCAAAATTCCTCCTTCTTTAGGTTGGTTTAGTTTTTTCATGGAAACAACTGCTCTACCCTTTGAGGGTAGTGGTCAGGACTGTTTACATCCCACCCCCTCCCAAACCCTGCTTTCGAGCAAGATATATTGGGTTTGTTTTGTTTAGTTTAGGTTGCACTACAACAAAATTAAGTTTATAGAACGCCTAAAATAAAAAAAGGCATCCTACTAGAGTGTTTCACAGACAGCTATAGGATGCTCATGGCGTCATAACAAGTTTTTTAGAAGATTTTTTAAATAAAACGTTCTATTAGCTATTTTACAAGACTTTATTTGAAAAAGTGTCATATAAACACAAGTGTCCTCTAAAAAGATGGGTTTATAAGACCCTTTTCAAAAACATCCTGTAAATAAAATTAGCTAATACGAAACTTTATTTTGAAAATGTCCTAAAAAAATTACAACGCTCAAAAACATCCTATAAACTTATTGTAACACTTTTCGATAGGATGTTTTTTTGTTAGGTCCTATAAATTTGGATCCCATAGAACACTTTATTAGGACGTTTTTTTTAGATTAGACGTCCTATAAATTCAATATTGTTGCGGTGTTGGTTAAGTTTTCTTGAAAAAAGTTCCTCTTTTTATGGAACCGTCTTCGTTTCTTGTAAATGAGATCCAAATTTATGAAAATGATGAATGGCCAAGACATATGCTTTGTGCTTTGTATCTGTTAGAGTCTCGTACCTGCTAGACATGGTCTTTTTGAGCTCAGTATATGTTGGAACCTTGTTTCCCTTTTCAAGGGCTCTTTTAAAAAGTAATCTAAAGGGGTTCCACGTATATTGTCTACACAACTTCAAGAAATCTTGGAAGCAAGTTCTTATTGTCAATTTTATGGTTTTTAGGCGTGGGATTCAATATCGATGAGATCGTGCAGGCATGGAATGAAATGCATGAAGCAAATATGTGGCAAACCAGTGTTCCTTCTTACAGATTAGAGCCATTGCTTCAAAGACGAGTTTCGAAGCTTTTTCATGCCTTGGAACATCCATGAAAACTACTGTTTCTTGATGAAATTGGAAAAAAAAAAGAACTCTGGCTTTACTTCCATCTGCTCTTCAGTTCTTGATTTGGTAAGTAAAAGGTCTCTGTAACTTTTATTAAATTTACAACATTTTGGTTACCATTTTGCCCATTGATGGTGTTGATTTAGACCAACAATATCTTTCTCTTTGGTAGTATTGAAGGGTATTTTGGACATTTGACAAATCTTCGATAATAAGATATTATGTTATTATCATTTTTAAGTCTACAAACAAAACAACATATCGTATTAACTTTTGAAATTTTGATACCTCAACATTTCATTCTAATAGATTTAACTTCAACAAGATACGAAAGATAATAGATTATAGTTCTACGTGCATAGTCAAAAGTCTAAAATACCCTTCGTTCATAAGAAAGTAGACATGGAGGTGATGAAAACAGCTTGTATTTTTAAAGGTAGACTTAACCTCAGATGTGTACATTTACATGATCATAACCATATATAACTTTTGCTTAAGAGGTTTCCAAAAATTTAACATTGCGAATATTTATCATATATCTTATTGTCACAGGTTCAAGCTCGAACTTATGCTTGTAGAGTAGTAGAAGAGTTTACACCAAATTTGCTCCATTGGTGAAAGATTTTGTCATCTTTACAGATCAACTTCTCTAATCCTGGCAGTAGAGACAAGATTTGCATACATCCTCCCCCTACCTCTGTTGGGTTCGTTTGGTTTGGTGAAGGATTATAGTTTATTGCTCGTGAAATTTGATCAATCGAGAAAGTCTTGATGCAATGGTTTTGTTGTAGTTGGTTTTCCCGATAACCCTTTTTTGTTTGTTAGTGTTGAAGTGTTTTTCCAATAACGCTTTAACACAACTTCTTTTCGATTTTTTGAGTGCTGTAAAGTGTGCCTTCTTTTTCTCTCTCTTATCAAATGAAGTCATGTAACTTGTTTTTCTTCTTTGCTTGTAATCGATTCATTTGGATCAAAGATTGATTGATTTTAACAAAATGGGATACATGTATGTTGGTTCCTTGTTCTTCAACTAATATCTTTCTATCTAGTTCCTATTTTGGCTTCGAAATAGATTGCATAACGAGGGTGTTTTAGGGATATTAGTATTTTTTTTTTATACGGGAGTTTCCACTACAAAGTCACTTTTCAAATTCTAGCATGACAAACCTTTCCATCGTGGTCGTTGGACTAGTGTAGTTGGATATACTGGAGTACATTGGGATTAGTGGTAGACAGTGACGGATCTAGAAACTTGGGTGACAGGGTCCTAAAGTACAAAAAAATTCTAAAACCAAATAACTCTTCCAAACCAAAACGGTTCCAGGCTACTCGATTAACAGGTTAAACAGTTCGATCAATCAAACAAGGTTAATTTCGACTTCGATTGTGCGTGACCGAATAGCAAGTATACTTTTTATATAATTTACTTGAGATGAATTGGTTTGAACATATATGAAACTTTAAGAACAAGAAATTAAGATACATTTATTGAAAACATCAGCCAATATTATTATTGTTACCTACAAAATTTTATATAGGTCCTTAGTTTTATGAGGTCAAAATATGATAACAAGAAAAAAGTACAAAAAGTAAGTTATAAATTCAGAATACACAGTTTTAACAAGTGATGCAATCATCAAAACAAATGCCCTATGAAATATGCAGTTTTAACAAGTGATGCAATCAGTCTCTATACAAATTATACATCAAAAAGCAATAAACATGTGTATGTAAATAGGACCCAGCTACAAAACTTAGATTGTATCTTATCAACATAAGAGCATAAATGATACAACATAACATATCATCTCTTTCAACCATATTTAGGACCAGGGCCATATGAATTCAGACCTACCCCTAACCCTATTCGACCGCAATCGCTTTTACTTTTTATCATTAATTTCCGTGGCTACAACTAGAAGAATGAGCGTGTGGCTTTGAGTTCTTACTCACATCAATCACATGGGTGTTTCCGTTGGGTTGATGAGAATGACCACCACCCATGGCATCACCGTTGCTGTGCGAATTCCTCGACATAGGCATCATATCAATCCCGTCTGATTGACTTGTTTCTTCAATCAGCTCTATGTCTTCGTTGTAACCATTTATAAACAAATCTGAACAATTCTTCCTGCACCCGTGGTCGTACGGGTTTCTGAATCGACCTCCAGGCCCTCTTAAGTAGCTATATCGCATCGAGTTTGCTAGTTCGTTTGTCGTGATATTACGACCAACCTGCATCAAGAAAGATGAAAGAAAACTGGAATTTATCAAACTGTCATTTGGGTATGAAGCAATTGTACCATGTCAAAAAGTGTGCTTGGCAACACGCCCATTGGCTAATTGCTGCTCCTCACTCCGTCCAAAAATAAACGTCCACAATGAAAAAGGCATACAGTGCCAAAAAATGTGTAACTACTAACTACTACATAATAATAATAATTATTATTATTATACTCTTAAATAAAGAGGAAGGAATAAATTTCTCCCTCTCATGATTAAGGGTAAATTGGAAAGTAGGCTACTTTTGCAAGTGGAAACTTATTTTTGGGACAAAATAAAATAGACATATGAACACTTGTTTTGGAGTAGAGGAATACTAGAACATATAAGAGTCTCCCACTTGGTGGTAAAAGTTACCCAATTTGTGTGCGATCATTTACCACTTTTCTCATTAATTATTTAGATAAATGATACACTTCATAATTTGAGCACAAAAATATTAACTATAATAATGTTATTAGCATACAAAAGAGTAGAAACAAATATAAACATAAGGCAGAAATCACAACCTCATGCCAAGCATTAATAAATGTTCATTTGTCATTTAAGCACCCACCATACGAAATTTGATAAAATAAAGAATAAAATATGCAGAGCCATACCTGAGAAATTTGCATACAAGTTAAGGCAGCCACACCCATGAAGAGGAAGCCATCCGAAATTAAAAATAATAGGGCACCAACGTGCTGGTTACCAGCATGGCTCAACCAAGCCCCAAAAGAAGATGGAGCCCATGGATCAGTCAAAATTCCTGCATTAGGATGTTCTTTATTTCAGCATGCAAAGTCACCCAAGTGGGAATTAAAGAAGCTTTGGATGAGAGAACAATACGTGTAACGGCAACTATGCCAGTTATCAGCATGGCAAAAACTTCGAGAACAAGGAAGCCCAAGAAATCCCTTTTATTCCTCTGTATCATGAAAAAGATGTTACAGCTACGTCAACAAGCACAACATAATTAGCGTAAAGTAAACTAAAGCCAAGAAACAGTTGAAATATAACTTTCATCCATATTTCCATCTATGAAAGGATTCAAGGAAGGCATGTAAACAAACCTTGCCAATGCAATTAGATACCCACGGGCAATGATGGTCAAATTGTTCAACACATCGATCACAGGTGGAACAATGCTTCGAGCGAAGAGGTCTGACAATCTAATCAACAAAGTCAAATCAGTCAGAAGCTCATTAGAATAAAAGCACAGCAGCAAAACACCACTATAACAGGCAAAATTTGACATCTCTAAGGGTGTGTTCGTTTTGAGGGAATGGAATGGAATGGAATGGATTTTAAGTAGTATTAAAACCAAAAGGGATTTCAAAATGTGTAAGCATCAAATGTGTAAGCATTTTTGAAATTGTGAGCATCCTAACAATGATACATGGATTTCAAATCCACCATCTATGGGATTTCAAAATCCATTAACCAAATCCTATGATTTATCAAACACACTAATTGAATGGATTTGAAATACAAATCCTTCCAATTCCNTTAAAACGAACGCACCCTAACAGTAATAATGTAATATTACCTTACAAGTTGCACAAAGTTGGGACCAGTTACCAGCTAGCAAAGCAGGATCATTCATCTCAATCTTCAGCAAAGGCTCCTAATAATACAACGAAAAGGAATACAAATTTAACTGTTGAAAGAGCAAGCCTTTTTTGTTTACAAACAATAACAAAGATAATAAGAAAAGAAAATGCAAGAACGTTTCGAGTTGGCAACAACAACAATAGTCAACATTGATATCAATAAGAGAATAAATAGTTTGATAGCAGAAAGTACACACAACTTACATCATCTTTCATATTTTGTGAATCATGCCTGGTAGTTTTAACATACCCTGGATCTTTGCTACAAAAACCACAAGTCCCCACATGAGTTAAAAATATTAAACTTACTAGCACCAAAGTAAGATAAGAAAAATCAACCATGAACATGCTGCAAGTCAAAGCTAATTAGGTCAAAATATCATACATTCTCGCACCTTTTTTTACATCATTATAATTTGGTGCAAATGAATGAACCACTATAAAACATATCGGCAACTAAAGCACAAGTACTAAACAATGGTTCTCAAGGGTACCGTATAACAAAAGTCATAGCACATACCAGCTACACCGGTAGAACAATATCAACCCCATGCTCGCCAATATGACACCAATCCAAGCAAAAAATGCAGAAGTAACTGTCATCTGCGGCAAATTTGAAGCTGCAGCCTCAAGAAAACAGTGAAAATTTGGTCAGGCATTGTCAATCTTAAGTTATAACGCAAGTGTGTACTATTGGAAAGTTAGAAAAATACCCATAATGACTGAACTAATATAGGTCAGAAGTAGAACAAATATTAGACATAGAAGTCCTGGTGCCAGGCCTAGTTTTGAAAGTCGCCCCAGTGTACTGGTTCCATCCCAGCGTTTGTCTAACACCCTCCTAGCATTACCCTGCAGAATCAGATATGGGTCACAGAAAGTAGCACCAAGATACTCTTGCTCAATGTTATGCTAGCAATTAAACAAGCACATGTTAACAAGCAAGAAATATTTCCATACAAAACTACATATGGTTCTGGAATGAACAAGTTATCAGTATTTGTTGCCTTACATTAACATTCCCATGATTAATTGAATATCGCCAACCTGAATCATTTATTGACCAAGTTATCGCAGTGAAAAAGATAATAAACGGCTAGATGCCTACGGTTCCTAAAGTGACTGTTCTGAACTGACAGTGTAGATTCCACTCCAAACATTTTCTTAATTTGTATTATTAAAAGATAAGTTACACATTTGACCAGCTGACAAACACTTCTATAAAACTTCTCTTGTGGGATGGAGGAAGTATACTTTTACAAGCAATAAACACTAGTGGCCAATGTCATGAACCAATTATGGAAATTGTAATCCAAACCTTCAAGATTCTGTGCACCAATTACCAAAATTTTAGAATGAGAATGTGGCCAATCTAATAGTCACAATGCGTTTCAGAAAGGGAGGGAGAAGAAAAGCATGCATTGGAAGCAAGTGAAATGAATAAATATAAAGGAGACCGCTTCATAACCATTCTCATTCAAGATATTATTTATGAGCCACATATTAACATAATGCATCACAGGCAACAAAATTACAAAAAAACAAGTGCCCAGTTGTGAATTTGGTATGACTTCATAAGAACTATAACTTAGACAAGAACCAGAAGGTCTGCTTCATGAGACAATATTCTTTGGCAGCAAAGGTACATGTTAGCTAAAAACAAATTCGTAGACGTATCGCACAAATTCGTAAACGTATAGTGTGTGTGTGTGAGAGAGAGAGAGAGAGGGGGGTGAAGTAACAAATTTCATATGAATTATGATGATTAACAATTATCAGATCCACAAAGTAAAACAACTTAATTAGCAACTTATCAAGTGTTCTGAAAAGCATTAAGCAGACGTAGAAGTCCGACTGACCTTCTAGCTCTTAGCCTAAGAAAAATGGTAAGTAGTTCATTTAAAAATATAAATTGAACTCTCTTTTGACTATGTAAGCATATGAGAACTAAAAATTTAATACTATATTACTCCGATACAATTGCTTGTATGGATGACTAGTTCAATTGTTTCATTAATCCAGTTACTTAGCAAAGATCAGAAAGATTCTCTCCAACCTGAGAACAGGTTAATCAGTAAGTTGCTAAATTGAAGTGGTGGGGGATGCTCAACTCCTAGGCAGCCAACTAAGCAGCCCTAACTACTCTAACCAGTGGGAGGATGCTTAGCACCTAGGCGGCCTCTTAAGGGGCCTCGATCATCAAGTTTTAGGGCACTGACAATAGCAACATCTAACTAGGTTATTTTTTTTTGAACGGCAAAGCAGAGAGAGAGCTAGACAGGAGTTTACAAGTGTATGTTAAGAAAAGGTAAAGACTACCATTTTTAAATTCTGCTTGGCAGGGCCTATCCACAGTAGACAGACTGTGAAGTAAATCCTTTATTTTATCATACATCAAATTTCAGGGAGAATTTTGGACTTGGCAACATATCAGGAGACATGACTATTCAAGGAAAATCAGCTCTAGCTGGAGTGCATGACAGTAAGCTCTAACCACTATATATAAGTAAGCCAAACATAATTATTTTGAACTCCTTCTCCCACGACCAAAATGAGGTTCCATTGCGTGCACCGCAAAGAATGTTAAAGAGTCACTAAAATTGAAAGCAGTGAACCTCATCTTAGCTGATAATGCAGTAAAAGTGATCTTCAGTCACAATGTTGTATTGTTGCCCGTAACAAACTGCTGCGATGAAATATGTTTATTTACAAGTATCAAGGAATACCTACAAGGAAAAAAGCAACTTGTCGGTGATTCTTATCAGAAGCGAGTTGTGCTGGAGTGAGACCAGTGTTATCGGTCACCATCAGATCCTCTTTCTTTCCAGCTTGCACGAGTACTGTGCATGCTTCTAAGTTCCCCCTGATAGCAGCCCAATGTAGAGGTGTACAACCTGATATAAAAAGATACATGCAACAAAAGAAACCTTTGTTTATAATGTAAAATAATTAGCACAAACACTTATTCTCAATTGCTCATCTTGAGAAGCAGAAATGAGGTAATTGCAACAATATATAATAAAACCATACCCTCTTTGTCCTGACGTCCTCTATATGCATCCAAAAATAGAAGCAGCCGTATACAGTCTGCAAAACCTTTATATGCAGCCCTACAAATTGACAGAAGATTCCCCAGATTCATTGACAGAAGACTAACTTTAGAAAGAGTAATCTCAGCACCCAAAAAGGATCTTATATACAGCAATTATAAATATGAGGACTGCACCAAGCTAGTAATCCAATAAGAGAAGACCAATGTATTCTAGATAAGCTGAATTTATACGAATTTCGTCTACAGATTGTTTTCTCATGGAGGACCACAGTCGATATCTACTCTCAGATCTCATCACTCCACATCTTACTGTAACTAGTGTAAGGGTGTCGACACATACAAAGATACAGTAACTGTTGTTGATGCAAAATTGTGATTGTGGATTTAGAAGAGAAACTTTAAGCCCTATTAAAGTTGGAATTTAGCATATATAAAGACATGCAAGTACCAATGCAAAGGGGTTCTTCCATCATTATCAGGTATGTCAGGATCTGCATTCCATTTTGTCACGATGTGATAAAGCAAGGCTGTCTGACCATATTGCGCAGCAACATGAGTTGTCTGCAGGAAACACAAATTTCATAAATGGTCAGGCAAATGCATGATTACATTTTCAGCATTTATAATAAAAATCTAGGTTTTGCTTATAATAATGCAGGCTAGCACAAAATTCCACCATGATCTAATAAAAGTCAACCACCCTAACCAAAATGTTAGTCCACCATGACTGTATATTGCTGGCATGAAATCAAATCATAGAGAAGCCATAAGATAATATGGCCAGGGTAACTACTCTCAGACAGACAAATCACCAGTCTACCTTGCTCAGTTTTACCTTATTAGACTCATTTGCAACTAGTTTAGCTTCTTCCAAACTCTTGTTTGTGAAAGTGTGAATGTGACTGCGTCTGTGTGTGCCCATGCAACTGTCTGCGTGATTAAGAATGTATCTTTTCAGTCCTAATAAGGTCAAACAGAAGTCATCGTAGGAGGTTTAGATTTTATTTATTTAAATGACTGGTGGAATACACTTTTAAGTAAATCATCGGATACAAGATCCATGGCCTGTTGTCATATTATGTGGCAAATAGGAGATAAGAGATAGTGTATGATGACACACCTAAACTGGTTTACCATGCCAGATGGCATTATCTTTTGGTGCAGTAGATGGCTGCCTAGGACTTTAACCCATTATGCCAAGGTCCCCATATTGATGTAAAAAAATGTCTTGTCCTACGTCCAATTTGTTAGATACATGTACTCCTACATCAACATTGAGGAGTTAAACTTCATTGCTATATCTACCCAAATGATATCACTGAAGATAAACTTGTGCCCAAAACTACAGATCACAAAAACTTCCTCCTACTGCTCTTCATGAGATGATAAAAAGTGAAGGATCAATATGCAATCAGGAAAGCCAAAGGGGTATATTTATGGCAGCACATTCTGCAGCTTTCACGTGAAGACTCTATCACAAACACGTCAATCATGCCAAACATTCAAGTAAAGGCCTATTTACTGTTTCCAATGTGTAGGTTCTCTCGATGATAGTAATAAAAATAAGTGACAACTGACAACGTATTGAACACCTTTTACCTCATAGCAGTTTTGTTCACAAAATTGGACTACTTCAAAGTTTGTTTCCTATAAAATGTAGTGGCTTTTCAATTATCTAAAAAATTGTAAGCCAACTATGGAATTGATCTAACCTTCTAATACCTTTTACATTTTGTGGAACATATTGGACCCTAGAAGTAACTAGTCCTACGAATTCTAACTATCCCTTGGCCAATATATTATAGTTCATATTTCGTAGTAGTTCATACTGTCCTGAAAACTTTTATTTACCAGAAAAAGATTCATATTCCAAGAACAATAACATACTAAATTATATTAATAGAAATATTAACCGCAAAAAAGATGGTTCTTGGCATATTTGGAGCTGTGCTGATTGTTATTAAACATTTCTACTGTGGTGGTTGCTAAGAAACCATGATGCCCTTTTATGCTCCCACAGCATGGCAGGGAATCCGACAATGAGGGATAAATAGAAGTTGAACTGAAAGGTGTTTGTACAGCCACAATTTGGGCTGGAAATAGGCTATAGCACTTGCTCCCTGTGATTGTATTGGAGCACATAATTGGTTAGGTCCCTGGACGTTTAAATTGTTATACATGTATTATAATTAAAAGTCATTCATTTTTAATTGTTATTGACCTCAGCAATAAATGCTTTCTTTTGGAGTCTTTAGCAATCCCAAAAGACTTTTCAAGATAAGTATATATCTTTGTTGTCATGAACATTCAGCAATAAACAGCAATACTGGAACTCTTATGGATCATATCAAAAATCTCATCAAAGACAATTTTCATGGCAAACATCAGTTAAGATCCACCACCACCCAAAAAAAATCAGATACACTCTAGACACTCTTTTGTATTAGTTCTTGTAACAGTTTGCTGTACTTTGCAGAATTTTTCTTCTCTAAATTTTACATTATGTTTCTTTGTTAATTTACTTAGCTATGCTATTCCATGCTTTAATCCTAGTTTATAGCATCTGTAACCCTCTGAGTTATGATATTCCATAATTTCATCCCCTTGTCACTCGTGATTTTTGTAATTCCTTTCACAAATCCTACCCAAGCCATCTCCCATGGATCATCGGGGACCAAAAAACATCCAAATAAAGAGCAGTAGCATTAAAATACACCAAAATAAAACAAAAATTAATACACTGAAGAAATGTGTACCCTGCAATAAACATCCCACTGTATGTATCAAGGTCACTTGTTTAATAAAATAAGATAAAACCCATGGATGGAAATAATCAACCTAGGATACCATGTTCACTCCCAGAACCAATACGTGCCATGTCAAATTAGCATGCCCTTTCCATAACAACAACTACAAATAGAAAAATGTGCTAAGAAGACATCAACCTGATATCCATACACATCAGCAGCATGGATCTGAGCACCTTCATGGAGCAAAAGCTCTGCAGCCTGAATAGATCCTCGAACAGCACTCCAGTGCAAAGCTGTTTGCCCAGTAAGATCCGTAGCATTTACATTTCCACCATGCTGCAAAATTCATAGAAACAAAATAATTAGTAATTACCACATGGTTTTGCGCATACTAAAGCCAATAATCAACTTATATCAGCGAGGATTGATGTTATGCTTGCAGCCAACTTGAGTAAATAGCCCTTCCCTAGCAGGCCAATTTTATAGGGTGGTTCAATATTCAGTTGGGACTTGAAAAACCCAAACAGCAATTAAATTTGAATCTCCACTTTTTCTATTTGCTTTGAATCCATTAACAACTTGAATTTTCGGTTTGATTTTTAAATTGGAATTTTTATAATCAAACCAAAATATATTATACTAGACTATACCTACGCACGATGCGGCGCAAAGTTTTTTGAATCTGAAATTGAGAACTCGAAAGAATAATTTTGTTTCTGCATCATACGATGCTAATTTTATGATTTTATGTGCTTTTAAATTGCATATCGGATGTATTAGTCAAAATATTTTTTATATGCAATGCAAAAATTAAGTTGAACAATTAAAATTTCAATGATTATCTTGATTACATTTTATACTATTTTATATTTAAAATAAATTAGTGGGATTAACTTGAACAATTCAATTTTAATGATTATCTTGATTATATTTTATATTTTCTTATATTTAAAATAAATTAGTGGGATTTATTAAGTAAAAGGACACGTGTCAATCAGATAAGCTTAAATGAACTGGAAGTATAAATTGCGTCTAGATACACGTTTAGGCGGGAAAATACTGATTTCGACTCACCAGAGGACGACACGTGACAAACCAATTATTTATTTATTGTATATAGATATGTTGTGTATGTATGTGTGATGTATATACATTTGTATGTGTGTATATATACACATATGTATGCATGTATACATATGTATGGGTATCTTAGGTTTATATTGGAAAGCTTGAAACCCTAACAGGGACAAACCACTAGAGTGGCCGATTGCAAGAAGTGAGAAGTGCAAAACCACCAAGGCAGTCACTTACAAAGCACCATCTCTGTAGGGCAGTCAATGCCTCGATGGCTGAACAGATTACAGTCAACAGTCACTCATGTCTCAATGCCCCAGTTGCCGTGTTAGTTATCTCTGTGCCACTAAGAAGTTAAAAACCTTCCTCGACTCATTTGATTCATTTATAGCATTACAATACAAGGCATGTATTTCCTTCCAGTGTGTATGCCGATTGTTCTTTTAATTTAATTTTTAATAGGATTTGATGTTGGTTGCTCTGTTTGAATTGGGGTTCTTCGAACCGACTGTTAAATTCAAAATTCACTTATTCAATCAAAACCAAGTTTAAACCTAAAGCTAACCTGACAATTTTGAATTCAGTTTGGTTTGACAAATTAGAATTGGAATTCAGTTCAGTTTTTGATTTGGCTAAATAAAATTCAAACCAGAAAAATAACACCCAAAAACAAAACCGACAAACACCCCTATGTTTCTAACATAAAAGGGTCCTTAGGCGGCATTCTATGAACCAAACAGACAGATTCCAATTCATTCCGATGTCTGCCAACCAAACAGGTGGTCAAACCTGCCAATATTCCATTCCAATTCCTTCGAAGTCAAATTCCTTTGACAGATTCTACTCCATCCAAAAACATTTTGCTAACCAATTGTCGCCTTAAGGTAATAAAAAGCCCCAACCAAACAGGTGGTCAAACTTGGCAATATTCCATTCCAATTCCTTTGACAGATTCTACTGCATCCAAAAATATTTTGCTAACCAAATGCCGCCTTAAGGTAATAAAAAGCCCCAACCAAACCATAAATACAGGCCAGCTACTTGCAACTCAAATATTGATACTCATAACAATACTCCAAGCTATTTTGTAATTATTGTGAGTTTTGTTAGTAATAACGTAATAGTTGTATTTAAACAAAACCTGCAGTCAGCCCCAGCACACAGCACAAAAAGAATAGATAATAAGCAGTACACAAGGTATAGGTAACTTTCTGGTTGGATTGATTTAGCTCAGGGAAGGAAGGAGGGAGGAGAGGCAGCAAATTCACACAGAGATGTCCCAGAATGGTAACTTATCGTATAGAAGAATTGATCGACAGAACTACTGATGGGCCATAGTGCAGACTGTAAGATAAATTGATTCCTCTATGCTTGTATATTTTAGAACTGCTTAAATACATTTAAGAACACTGGACTCCATATTTACGTAAAAAGGGAATTTCTCGTCTTTTAAGTGCATGAATTGACAAGTAATATCGTATTTCCATCCAGCTCAACTAAAAAGATGGTTGTTTTGTGAGCATGCCTATACCTAAAAAAAGAAAGAAGACGAACATTTTACGTGAAATGGCTAGATAGAATACTGAAGTTCGATCCTCACCTTGCTTGTACTTAACAACATTACATTATAATCTTCCCCCCTTAATCTTGTCAAGCGTACAAAAGTATCATAAATTGAGGTCAAAGGTTTTCTATAGTTCAAGTCAAATAACATTGAGATTGAGAACCCTTTTCCTTTATTATTTGTAAAATGTATAACATGAGCATCAGAACAAAACCATAACAAAGAATCTCCTGATTAGTTACTCGCTTCTGTTAACACTGATCATTATGTTCCCATTCTTCATTTTACCAAAAAACAACATATTCTATTCTTATTGAGATATGATAAGTGTTCTCATAATAGAAATCCCGTACACGTTTGAAGAGAGTTGTCGCTTCTAATTCATGAAATTGGGGTTAATCTTCAAAATTTCCAAGTCTAGTGTTTTGTCATGGTTTTTGGCTTTGCAATATAATGGTTGTTCTGAAAGCTACAAGCAAGGACAACGGTTAACGATGTCAATCACTTCTTACAAGAATGAAGATTTATGGGGAGCCCAAATTTTTGCACATACACATATAAGTCCTTACTCAGCTGTAAATATGATGGTTGTGGTCTATTCAATATGAGGAGGATAAAAAAGAGAGCCCTAGAATCATACAAAACAAGTGTGTTTAAGACAGAAAGTAATGTATTATTCCACTATCAGTCTTAGTGATCATATGGCGTAGCTACACATTTTTATGTTTTTAGAACTCACAGAAAAGACTCTGCATGCATGCCAAGTTGGTTGAGCTTCTACGGTACAAGCTATACTAGATTCATTCAAGCTTGGGGCCTCGGTCCTATTAGACATTTAGATCCTTGTCGAATGGGCTCCCACAATATATGATAGTGCTGGTGTACCAGGTTTTGCTGATTCCTTGTTTTCTCCTTCCATGTCTATCTTAGAATAGCACACTTGAGTTGGATTCCGTTACACATTCCAATAATTGTTATACATCTTGCCTTCATGAAATACCATGTTCTTGCAATGGATTTAGCCATTTAGGATGACCGGTTTTTTTCTCAGATTCTAAGTTTTTAACCAACTCATCAGCACATGTATGCCTACTTGGCTCAAGAACCTTGCAAAGTTTTGCATATCTTTGTCCAGCCACTGTTATGCATATCTTGAATATCACAATCAGTTTTATGATCTTTCTTGATTGAATACCCAACTCCCAAGTATTCCTTGTTTCACCATCAATAAAAATGACCAAATAGTTTCGAATTATTCAAAATTACCCTGTTTCAGACAAGTTTGTTATAGTCGGATTTTTTAATTAGAACAAAAGCAACTTTGCTGCTTGATACCTAAGGTCAACTAATTACTCTTGGTAGTAAAGATCCTAAACGTGGCAGAGTGAGTTAAGCTTGTCAATAAAGCAGATGGTTGTACGTTAGAAGCTCGATTGAAACTTACATAAAGCAAAGCACAAGTATTATAATAGTTAGAAATAGAGTGAGTTGTCGGAAAAACCTCTATAATATATTGGGCGGCAGCTGCACGATTATTGAGGGCGGCCCATTGCAAGGCGTAATAACCAAGGCTATCAGGCTCGGAAACGGAGCAGCCTTCCGACTCCACCAATCTCTGAAGCTTCTCCAAATCACCGTACGCAGCTGCAGTGTAAACATCGTCTTTCAAACTCTCTTCATCTACTCCTCCTGCCTCTATCGTCCCGTTCCCATTACCAGCATCACGATCTCGAGATTCTTCAACCTCGTCAACGACCTCGATCTCCGACGACATACTTGATCTTTTACAGATTCTAGAATATGAATTCGAATCGTGAAATGAAGAAGACGATGACCAATTCAAAGAGAAATTTAGAATTTAGTGGCAAGATTTGTTTCTTGCGGATTAGGGTTTTTCAGGGAAGAAGGGGGAAGAGAGAGGGAGGAGTCAACCCTTTTTTTTCCTCCATCTCGCCGATGATATCAAGTTTGACTTTCAGACAATTTAATATTCAAACTTATTAAACAGTAAACTACAAGTTTGATCCTTGTGGTTTGCCGGTTGTCACTTTTAGTTGTTACGGATTTAAAATTACAAGGTCATCATTATGGTTTGTTAGGCTATCCGTGACGGGGGCAGGTACGCCATCGGTACCGGTGCGATTCCCCCGGCAACACCGCCGAGGGTGACTGGCACGGTAGCCGGTGTGGTACCCCCTTGCCGGCTCCAACGAGTGAAC